>VKOC01022742.1:0-36401 GCA_009364415.1 Spea multiplicata
TCCACTGCCCATGCCCTATTTGGTACATCTTTGAGCCGGGCCATTTCAATGTACCCAATAAACCCATATATTTTTCAAAACTAGATACCACAGGGTATTTTAAATGCTAGTATTTTAACTCTTTGCATGCACACATTTTACCACCAGCATTTTTTTCAAAGTTTGCAGTAGTATTTTTGTGTGTGTATTTTTCCCACACACACCTACTTTATGTATGAATTTACAGCTCCTGGTATATGCCGCTGTCACAAGACACCCCATAATGTGTTCAGCAACATCTCCTGAGTGCAGTGATACCCCACATGCATGGGTGTGTCATTTTTTGGGGGAACTAAAAGGCCACATTTGGTACGTGTGCATTTTTATAATTGGAAATAGATGTGTGGCCATCCTTCCCCCCGTGTTAATTGGGACGTTGTTGAATCTGGCCAATTCAATTTACCCCATCAAATCATACATTTTTTAAAAGTAGACACCCCACGGGCATTTAATATGCCAGTATTTTAACTCTTTCCATGCGAGAATTGTTTTAAGCTAATATGCTAATTTTAGGACTTGCTCACAAAAATATATTTTTTATATATATATTTTATTTTTTTTGCCTTTTTTTAATTTTTTTTTTAACATTTTTTTTTTTCAACTTGGAGGTTTCCCCTGATAGGTGACATCAGGTGGAAATGATTTTTTTTTACATTTACTGTTTTTTTACTATTTTTTTCTAATTATTATTAATTTTATTTTATTTTATTTTTAATTTATTTTTACTAATCACACTGTGATTAGAAAGCTGGGCTCCATTGACTTGCATGGTGAATGCAGTACCTGTATTCAACCTGCAAGTGGAGCCAGAGTTCTCTAGATGGTCTGGAGACCATCTAGCGAACTTTTTTTAAATTTTACTTGCTGGTTCCTGTTATGTGCGGCGGCCATCTTACTTGATGGCGAAGATCAACGGCAGCTGCGGCTGTGACCGCTCTCCGGAGCGGTCACAGCCCATCAAAAGGTTAGTGTTTGGTGTCGCTGGATGCCTCCTGATGGAGGCATTCTAGCGACACCATTTAAGTTTAGGAGGCGATCGTTGATCGCCTCCTAAACGCTTTTAAAACGGGCGTCCGCCGCCATACAAAGTATGGCGGATGTTGACGCCCCGTGGAGGGGCCAGAGATGGCCCCTTCGTGCCGATCGCGGCGTTGCTGAATGCCTCAGCAACGCTTTTTGGGTGCAGAAAGCGATAGTAGATCGCTTTCTGCACCCGTTTAAAGACGTGCCGGTCCTGGCACGTCAATTGTCGTAAAGCACATGCTTTTACGTGTCGTGCCAGGACCGGCAATTGTCGTTAAGGGGTTAAACTGAGTAATACTTTGTACTAGAAATGCAGAATTTGAGTGCAGATAAAAACCATCCCTCCTCCCACCTAGACTGTCTGTATTTTGTTCTTTAAAGATGTTAATCCTTCTTGGGTCTTGTCTCGGATTCAGGGCATGCACCTACTTCATGCATGTCTAAAATTACTGTGTCAACTTCTACCACTACTGTTGAGACACCGTTCTAATTACCTACCACCCTTACATCACATCTAAGCCTCTAAACCCTAGTTTTACATTTGACCTCTTGTTCTAACATTTCTCCTCCCTCGAAATTAACATCTCTAGTATTGAAATGTTTCTATCATATCTCCTCTCTCTCTTCTCAGCTATACAGATAGATGTTTTTACCCTACAAACCACTCTTCAGCTTTTCGCTGAAATTCCTCTACTAATAAAGATTCAAACACGATAAATGTAATAATAAAAAAAACAAACAATAAGGTTATTAATGTCTCCCTCCTTTTAGTTATCCTACTGAAAGGGCTAAGATTAGTCTAGTCCGATAAGATAGACGCAACTACATCGAGACACAGCATTGCAAGCCGTGTGAACTGCCACGGGGCATGAGACCTTTGCCACCAATGTAAGCAAAGTAATTTGACTCTGGACACACTCCATCAAGTTACAATAGCTATAACGCAACACACTAGGCATCCAGAGGAATAAACTCCATTCATTTCTAACATTACATCATTAAAAAAAATAATTTCATTTTGTAAAAAAAAAGTATCAAATAATGGAAAGTCTTACCAAGTAAATCCCACCAAATGTATGTTTAACATTCAAGAAGGCCAACAACTCAAGCTGCCCTTATGTGAAAACAGATGTGTATATGCATTGCTTCCCATGACACCAATTGGATCAGCCTCCCCCTTCCCCCTTCACAGCCAGCTTATGGGACAAGGAAGTAAAACAGATATCCCCACTGGGAAAATACTATTAAAATACCCACAAGAAGGATCGGATCCAGCAGATTGAAATTACGATTTCTCAATACCTTTGGGGGGAAAAGCCGCTTCTGGACTGTGTCAAAGCATCAACAGAGCAGAAATAACACCAGATGCAGACCACATGAGATGTTCAGGAACGGATGTCAAAGATCTCACTCACAACAACGTTTGGAACTGTGCCTCTCTCATAAAACGTATAAGAATTACTTTTTTTTTTGTTAAGTGTTATCAATTGGTAGAATCTAGCATCACCCATTAAATGCAGTTATAGAATAAACTAACAATTCCTGTATCAGTGGTAACAGATTATATCCATTAATGTATCAAGTCTGGCACTTTTTCACAGTTCCCTAAACAAATCTATTCCCTCTACGTATGTAAACACGCATATTCTATAAGGTGTGTAAAAATACACAGTGTATTAAATACACATGGCATATTGTAGCGAGCTGTCCTGGGGCACATACAAACCAAATGCTGGATACAGAAATGAGAATGTCAGTGAAGGGAATGTAAAGAAAGGTTTTGCAGCTGGTTTGAAAATGAAATGTTGTCCTATCTGGTGTGTAATTTAAAACTGCTTTTCTTAGACTGAGAAAAAAGCTGAAATATTCTAAGTAACTAACTATTGAATGCCAAATACCACTCTGACAACACAAAAGGAGTGCACCTCATTTATAACCGCCATATTGGTATTCATAAGCCAACACACCAAATACTGCCTGCCATCATTATTATCGTTTATTTATAAAGCGCCAACAATTTACGAAGTGCTTGTTACATGGCACACGTTAAAAAGGTATGCCACAGCTAGAATTGACTAAGACAAGGTGATATTTTTGGGGTAAATAGGGTCCTGCTTGCAAGCTTATACTCATACAAACACAATATTATGGGAATTATGTAGGAGCAGTCACCAAATCACAGTCTGCAAGACGGCAGCTTGTGGCTTCTAAAGTACAAGCTGCTGTCTCCAAATTTCGGAGGCATATGAAAAATAACATAAAACAATAAGAACAATGTGATTTTCACAGACAGAGGGGAAACTTAAATATATCCTCACTACCATTTAGGATCGTTCCTCACTGCAGGAGCAGTGAGAATACGTCACTCGGTCAGCATCTGGTCTCAGATGATTGGCTGAGATGTGCTTTGAAAGCATCATTGAGCATCAGTCAGACAGCTACAGAAAATGAAGTCTATCAGGGTAGATATACTTTGTTTTCTAAGAATTCTAATGGGGAATTTGACAAACAACTTTGAATTCTGCCAGAGAAGCCAGATTTGTTTAACTCTTTATGGATATTTTAGCGCTTTAACTAAGCTAGTATCAACAAATAGGAGAGACTTAGACATGCTCTTGATTGAACATATGTTGTTTTAGGCAAGATTTATAAGGCGGGGATGTAAAGGAAGTAAAAATATTTTAACCAGCTAGGTAACGTGCGATTCTACTAGTTGATACACGTGTATGTGCAAATAGCCAAAAAACGATTCGGACAAATTTTTCGGTTTCATTTTTTGCCCATTCATTTTGGGGCAACGAATTTCATTCCCTTTCCATTCGGCCAAAATTCGGGAGATTTATATTTGGGGAATGAAATTTGCCATCATTCACTCACACTCACTCATTTTCATTCAATCTCTCTCACACGCTCTCTAAAGGTTTCCCCAACTTCTTAACTGACCAAAATCTGATCAAATCTAGTATTCTGTATATCCTAGAAGGGAAGGCTGGTATTTCCCAAACAGCCGGGCAACGGTGTAACAGAATTATAACCAACAAAAGAATGTTCAAAATGGATAATCCTACACCAAACCAAGTGTATTGATAATAAAACAAGGAAGGAAATGAGCAAACCACTATGGGTTAATGATGAATGAGGTCATTGTATGTTATTTCCTCTTATCTATCGTTCTGGAGAGAGATCAAGTTTTGAAATATGCTTAACAGGCATAGCATTTCCATTTGATGGGAAGAGCCAAGACTTCACTTTATAAATTTAATGTAAAAACGTGAAATTGTAATTGAAATTTAAATCACAATGCTTGATGAGTCTTACAGGAACTATAACCTAGAAGCATGTGGTATTTTATCACCACTATAACATAAACAGGGTCTTGTGGCCTCTTAATGAACTCCTGTGCCAGGGGCGTCCAACATGCCTAGCGGCCCGCGGCACCTCGAGGTGCGGCCCGCGTGAGACCAGCAACTAGCATCATAAGAGCCCTGCTACTTACCTGTGGAAGGGTCTTTTGTACTGCACAAAGGAAGCGGAACTCAGCAGAGTTCACGTGACATCACATGACTCTGCTCCAGTCCTGCTTCCTCTGTGCAGTACAAGAGAAAGCAGAGGGAGGCCACGCCCCCTGCTGAAGTATGAGTATGTGTGGTTGAGGGAATTAATCTGTGAATGAATTAGTGTGTGTCTGTGATCGCATGGATGTGTAAGTGCTGCAACCTAGGCATGATGGGACTGTGATTGCTTTTAGGAGTGTGATTCCTATCATGCCAAGTCAGCCATTACATGCTGAAACCTGGCTAGCTGCCCCCCTTGTGTATTGATGCTGCCAGCAGTATGGGGTCTGTACATCACTTACAGCCACCCTGTACCAGCATGTACTGGCTGACTTGGCATGATAAGAGTGTGATTGCTAACAGCAATCACTGTCCCATCATGCCTAGGTTCCAGCATTTATTGGTTGCCTGGGTATAAAAGGAGTGTGATTGCTGTTAACACTCCTATCATGCCCACGCACGTATACAATTCTGATGAAGTGGCCCACTGCAGAAAAAACTTGGACACCCCTGTCCTATGCTATACAACGGGTTAATTTAATATCAAAAGGTGAAATGTACTTGCTAGCGAAATGTTTTGATGCGGGTACTAAATTGAAAAATTAATGGTTGTTAAAATATTTTAGTTGGAATGATGTACTTCATTGTGCTATGTAGAGCAGGACCCTCTTCTCGTTTTGAACCACTATGTTATTGTGTGCGATTTTAACTTACAAAGAAAATGCTTTGGAATCTGCTGGTGTTATAGTGTTTTCCTAGCAGCTCTAAAGCTGCTGTTATAACTATACATTATACAGGTTCCAGGCAAGCTCTTCATGGGTTGGATCTTCACAATGTATAGTGCAGTCAGGGAGCTGAAACCCAGCTCTCTCCCTTTAGTGAGCAGACCGTCAAAAGGATAAGTACCTTTTGGTTTGTGTTGATTTGTACAAGTGAGTGCTCTTCAAGTAGTGAACACCTTTTATTTTCTTTAAATAACTATTTAGTCTTACATGCTTTAAGGAGACCATGATACCAGAAAACATAAGAAAAAAGTGAAAACCTGGTACTTACATTTACTATAAAACACTGCATGCAAATAGTCAAATCAGAAGTTCATAAAAGCATTAAGAAAAGGCACATCAAGCCTCTTAGCAGTATAATAGCTTGAAGTTTACAAAAAAATCCAAAATATGCAAAATAATAATAATAAAATAGCAAACTACAGTAGACTGCCAAGTAAGTGTGCCTGAGCCATGGATAGTATTTTTGTTGCTTTGTACAAACCTGCTTACGTGTTTAGGTAGGAAATATCTGCTTCATTGCATCTTGCTGTATAACAGTTTAATTCTTAATATAAAACAATATATAATACATGTATACAGTATATAAATGTGTAAAGAACAGTAAAATTGCATCTTAAGGACCTTTTTTATGGGCACTATGCAAAGAAAGAGTTTGTATAAACAGCAAAGCCTGAATTATTATAAAATGTTACTTAAAATGTCGACATTTTTTTTGACTGCTTTTGGTTTAGGTGACTCTTGCTGTAAGCATTTTTGTTATTTGTGTAAAAGGCTTTAGCCACAAAGTGTATTCTAGGGTATTGCACATGCATGCATACCATCCACTGAACAGAAGAGTTCTATTGATCCCTACATTTGATAGAATTTCAACTAATACAACTCATAGATCAATTTCAACCTTTCACATAACAGAGACCTTGGGAAGCACTCATCGGTGGATGACTGATTCCTCTGAGGCTGGGATGCCTAATTAACAGTTTTCATTTTGTATTTTTCAAGTTAATCAAAATGCAGCTTCCGACTAAATGTTATGTCAGTCTAAAATGTACAACAAAACAAATTTGAGAAGCATCAACCAAGAACAGACAGCTGCTTCTTAGTCTGCTCAAGGTATATCCTCACTTGGGAGCATCTCAAATCTTAGCTCTCTTGTGCCATTACAGGGGAAAAATCATATTTTATGACATTGATTCTGCCCCAAGGGCAGTCCAAAACAGAGAGGTGAGGCAAGTTTCCCCTGAACGTGGTAACCAACAAACCCCAGATGTACATTCCAGCCTACATTTCAGGATTCACCTTTACACTTGGGGTGAGCCCAATGAGATCCCTGGAGAGTTGAAATATTAACAAAACAAATTTGAGACACATCGGCCAAGAATGGACAGCCACTTCTTGTCCTATGATGTGTCCCCACTCGTGCCATTACGGAGGAACATCACCATATCAGTCTGATCCTGTCCCATTATACACATGCATGTTCCTTTTTCTACAGCTGTGGTTTGCAAATTATATTTTTCCCCGTTTTCAGAACACCAGCCTAGATTCTCAAACAGTTTTACCATTGTAACATACCAGCAATACTGGTAAAAGAAAGTCTGAAACATGTAGGATGTGTTAGACACCAATGACAAAAAAAAGTTACAGCTTCTTTCAAAAAAAGGAGAAAAAAACAAAAAACAAACAGTGCACACATGGCAATGCCCTGTGTTCCAACGATTGATAATAGTTATATGTTTTGGGACAGGGTTAATTATTTTCTAGCACGTTTAGATTAGCCGAGGCTACTTCTTTTTTTTGTAACCAGCATAAGAAGCACAGATCAGAACAAATTGACTTCATAAAACTTAAGAAAAGTTAAGATGCCATTTAATTACATGAAAAATAAATGGTTGTCATTGGTTTACCTGTTTAAATCCAGAATTCTAGAATCTTGTGCTCCATTGAGTTTGAAGTAACAGCAGGTGCAAGCCGAAGTATTTTTCTAAATCATCATATTTGCAAATTAGAGCACGGCGTGCACTGGAAGAAACTGGAAGAAGCAAATGTATTAGTATAGTGTCTGAAATGACAGGTCACAGACGACAGAACAGTTTGGTTGGATCAGGGTACCTTTAAGAGGAAACATCTTCAAACAAGACTGTATGATATTTCAAGAGACCACCAGCCTGTACTCCCTTACACATTATTGAAAGTTGCAGCCATCCTAAAAATCATGATTAGTTGCTTTTTCATGTAAAGTCAGTTACATATTCTGGCTGAGACCAATTAGCTCTACACCTAGGGAGGCAAGTCCGGTGGGTGGCAGTCCCCAAACTGGCAAACCATGGTAAGGCGATCAGGCCCCCTAGTATGCCGCTGCTCGAGTGGCTGGTTACAGGGGAGATCTTTGATCTCCTCAACCAGCCCGGTTACATTATGGAGGCTGTGCCGATTTCGCAAGGACACCATAGTCTGCATTAGAAGGAGCTGTGTGCCTTTACGACACGGAGCATGATATGATCACATGCAAGCCCTTTCTGTCTTAAAGGCACGGCACAACTTTTAAGACTCCAATGAGGAGGTTGCAACTGGGGGCGCTTAAGGTAAATGCATCACTGCATAATGTATATCATATATCCTCGCCACTAGCCAGCTTCAGCACTGGCTTGTGGAATTTTCCAGGGGGTGTCTCTCCCCAAGCACACACAGAAAGAACCCCACTGATTATCCTGCCTCCTTATAGCTGCCAAAAGGTAGCATGGAAAATAGACCAGGAGGTGTTTGCAGCTTCTCCTAAAAATAAGTACCTTTATTTTTAACTCATAATGGTTAGAAACTAAAACATACTATATTATGTATTCTTTATTGGTGGGGCTGTATGAGATACTTGAGTAGGGGAATTAGTGCAAACTCAAGGAGGGAATCATTACAACCTATTTTAATTATTATTTGGCATCCTTACAGACTCACACAAGGACTTGTATCTGCAAAGTCAGCAGGACTGCCGTTAATATATAAGCGTCCTGATGTTTGCAGGTCACATTGTTCTTACTAAAGGGCAAAAGGAGACTGCTCTCCTTCGCCTCACGGTCTCTGCACTGCTGGGATATGACCCTGAGCAAGAAGGAAAAAGACCTGAGGAGCGGCACTGCAGGGTCCTCCTAAGAAATGAGCCATGGTGGTGGACGCACTTGCCCCTACTTCTGGGCAAGTTTGAAAAAGAGAGTTGAATTAGCGTGTGTGAAATGATCTACCTTTAAGATGGAAGAATCAGTGATGGAATGTAATCTCTAATGGGAAAGGCCTAAGGTTATGTTCAAAACATTTGGCGTGTGTAGTCTTTAGGTCTTTAGCTATTATTGTGTTGATCTGCCCTGAAATCATAATTCAACAAATGTTTCTGGTTATAAAGCAGGTTTTTAATTCTTTATCTGAATGATTACTACAAACCATAAGCAAATTAATTTACTTTATTTAACACATAATCGCATAATTAAATATTCTAGAGAAGAATTGCAGAATCAAACTGTCTGGCGCACACTTCCAGGAGATCAAAGTGCACACAGTAATGTTGTTATAGCTGTCAAATGTTACTTATGAGCTATAATTTCTGTTTACCGCCACAGGGAAAACACCAAGGAAGCTTTCTGAATTAACAAAACGATTACATTACAAGAAAACTTTCATGAGCCCTGGAGGCAAAATGGATAGTCAGTTTTAGGCAGGTCATAAAAGTACCAATTAGCCACATTCAGCTTCAAATAATAGGTAGAATATAGTAAACATACACAGACCTAAACAGGCATGTCAACCTAACCGAGAGAAGAAATGCCTACATTCTAATGAACCAATAACCTCTACAATAAGGGCCTAAACACAAGCCCCCCCAGAACAAGATTTATTCAATAATGCATAGTCTATATATAAAATGTTACAGAAATTTCTATGGTTTAAGAATGGATTTCAAAGCATGTGCATTACTTGCACACATAGTAATGTTTTAAAGAATATATATGCACGCACATACTATACAGACAAAAGTATTGGGACACCTGACCATTACACCAACAGGGACTTTTATGACATTGCATTCTAAATACATAGACATTAATATGTAGTTTGTCCCCCATTTCCAGCTATCTTCCATTCTTCTGGGAAAGCTTTTCACAAGATTTTGGAGTATATTTGCCCATTCATCCAGTAGATCATCTGTGAGGTCAGGCACTGATGTTGGATGAGAAGGTCTGTCTCGCAATCTCCCTTCCAGTTCATTCCAAAGGCGTTCGATGGGGTTGAGGTCAGGGCTCTGTGCGACCAATCTGGTTCTATTAAACCAAACTTATTCAACCATGTCCTTATGGAGCTTGCTTTCTGCATTAGGGCAAGTCATGCTGGAACAAAAAAAGGATCTTCCCCAAACTGTTTCCACAAAGTTGTCCAAAATGTCTTAGTACGTCCCCTTCAGCATAGGTAGCAAGTAAGGAATACACATGTAAGCAATCTTATGTCTTTCACACACATGCCAATTAAGTCACACTGTAAATTTCCAAGTAACTTGCAAAATCTCAGCTCTTCAAAAGAATGCATTATCGGGTCAGGCTGAGAACGTTCTTCAAAAAAAGGTCAAAGCTGGCGCAGCACAATGCATTTTTCTCACCAATATCTCTATGTATTGTTTGCGGCTGAGCACTTGCTGAAGTTGGCAATTCATAAAGCATTTTAAAGTCAGCTGCAACCAACCAAAACGCCACTACAACCTCAACTATCCTAAATAGCTTCTCCACTGTCCCGCTTTTGTGAGCAGTAAGGATTACAGGCCAGCTGGGGAGATTAGCGGTTGCAGCACAGATCATCAATGCAGCGCCAGCATGGCCACCATGCAACGCTCTGCAGTTCAGACCCAGAAGGCAGCTCTTCATTCATACTTCGCAATAGAAGTTTCCCAAAATGCCCCATTGGCACCAATATGTTCTATAAGCCTCGTCAATGAAACTGTTGCCAGTGTAAGTAAACTGAATATGCATGCCTTCTATGCTTTTTAGGTTGTACGCTCCCCTTTCTGCATATTTTTGCTGTAAGTAAACTATGCCTAACCCTGGACCATAGCTTGCATATGACACAGTCCCCCTATTATACTGTCCCACTCATGCTATACTGCTAGGCTTACAACTCTGCGGCAGAATGAAACATTTGACAATAATGACAATATTGCAAGAGATTACTTTAAAGCAGGACTGATCTTCACCAACACAAGGGCCATCAGTACAGAAAGCATACAACACAGCTTCTGTACTTGATTTTCATGCTTATTGATATGGCGTTTTCCCAACACACAAGTGGTTTTAGTTCTTTGTTGGACTAACAATTCATGCTTTGTTTCTCACGTGACCTCCGCGCTACTAAACAGCAGTGTCATACCACAGAGAAAAGATTCAAGAATGCTATGAAAACATGGAACGATCACATTTTACAAATGAAGAAGAATCCAATTACTTTGAGAAAACCATAAAGGCATTCGACACAAATTCCTTTCACATTATACACGATCATTATGAGCCCAAAAATATATATCGTGATTCTGGCATCAACTTCCTCCATAAGAGTGTCTGACGTCAAACGCAATCTGCTGAATAGACAAGCTTACAAACACACATTAAACATGTGTGTATACTGTATATACACATAAAAACATAGTATATTTACATACAAGCATTGGGAACAATATTACTACCCATTAAAGAGGCATTTTTTAAAGTGCAGTCATTATTGAAAGGCAATTAATAAAAAAGAAAAGCTCATTTTGTGTAGCCCGACTGTGAAGATTGACTGTAGCAGCAGTGTCCATGAAAACAGTCAGATCCTAATTCTTGTTTCTTATGGTTGTCATTGGTTGGTTAAGGGGATTGTTATGGTTGGATTATCAAGACCTGCATTATTATTCCTCCCCATTAAATTATGTCACCTATTGTAAGTTGCTGTTGATTGGTTCAAGTAGCCCATGTAAGCAGATGGGGGGCCTTCAGGACACAAACATGACCACCTAATGCTGACTCTGCCATCTGCAGCCACTGATATCATCTACCACATGGTGTCCTTTTAAATATCTCCAAAACCAGAAACACTATAGGTAATTTCAATAAATTAATTTAGTTATGGAAATTAAACTAAACGCATTATCAGTGGGAACTGAAAACAATTTCCAAAATGATTCCACATGTGCATTTTACATCTTATGAGATTTCTAGATGCTTTTTTATTTTGTTTGTTTTTTTGGGGAGACCTTTCCAATACAAATTATCCAACGAATAATTCCACATAAAGTAAGGAACATAGTTTCAGGAATCTGATTATCTGTCTCCCACACCGCCTGAGGGGGCTCCTTAAACCAGCTAACCCTGGGCTCCAGGTTGCCATGGCAACTAGGAATGGCTTCTTGACACATATAGGTCCCCCTGTTTGACACACTAACCGGTTCTTAGGTGGTCTATGGGGTCATGTGACACAATGTCACTTGACCCCACAGAAGTAGTAGCGCAGCACCAACGGCTCCCACATCTGCACAAAATGTGCCAAGCCCTGCCTTAGACCAACAGAGCACCCAAACAGCCCCAATTCTGCTTATATAGTAGCGCTACCCCTGGACCATTAACATAAAACAGAAAACTTGTAACCAAACCTTATCTGCTTTTCTTCTGCTGATCTGAGGTCACATATCTGGCATTGATGCTTTATTTAGAAATACAATCGGATCGCATTTCTGCTCAGTCAGAAGTTAGGAGAAGGAAGTTCATTTTTGTTCCAGACTTTTAATCAGCTAAACTGCACATGCCTAATGTAAAACATATGTATGTTTCCTCACAATAAGCTCAATGCACAGAACTGGCTTCCTTTACAGAAAAGGAGAAAAAATATAAACACTTGATTTTTCTGTATATTGGTTAAAATGCACGCCATTGGCCAAACAGTATTAAACACAAAGAAAATTTAAAGAAAAGGCAAAAGTGAGGAAGCAAAAAGGATGTACAAACTATATACCCTTTGCTACAGTCCACCTAAATGTCAGATCATAAAAAGGGAACTAACATTGACAAGTGGATCAGATACTTTGATCTTCAATTATTTCCAATAATCTATTGTCCGCTTTCCACAACATCATCGCCGGAGCTTCCTTTACAACAGGTGTAATCTAAAGAAGTTTTACTTTACTTATCTACCACCATTTTAATAAACAGCCATTCGGCAGAAGCGGAAGAGAATAGACATGTGGACCGAATGGTTCTTCATCTGCCATCAAATTATATATTTCTAACATGCTGCTGCATTTCATTATACTCTGTATGTCCAATTCCTAAAATATTTGTAGAAAATCTATACAATTCCTTAAAATGGGGGAGGGGGATTTAAAAGTCAAGACAGGCAACGTATACATTAAAGCCAAGCATCCAGTTATAGTGAGTAGATGACAAAGATTCAAGTAGTGTATAAAACTTTACCTTCATTGTTCTAGCCAAGCCTTGTATGTGAACAAATAATAAGATAAACTCAATAAAGGTTTTCTTTTCAAGCCATCAACGGGTCTGAATATGTCGACAAATACACACACACCAAAGAATGAATATGGAAAAAAATGTATTTGGCACAAATATTTGCCCAAACCTTTCCAGGCTTCTATGTCTATACATGCCCTGGTGTGAGAAGTCACTACGAATTACATTTCAGAGAGCAGGATATGCTATCAGTGGCATGGATAGTTCTGATAATTAAATAATAATTCATTCACAGTCATCAAAACTAATATTTTGGGGAGGAAAAGGTGAGATGGTTCCTTTCACAAAGTTAATCTTCTCTAGAGTAGCTTGGTTTCAAGATAAAATCAGCCATTTATCTTATTTTTAAAAGTTGCCAGTTAGACAGAGCGTGCTAATATTTCCCTTAAAATATGCTTATTTGACATAAGAACTTACAGTCTCTTTTCTCTGATTTATCTCACCAAGAACACAAAATATAAATATACACCTACACAAGATTAGCCTTTTCATTGTATTTCAAACCACTTTTGGGTTAACAGATGCAGAATGAGTAAGAACTTAGATAACACGACGGAGGCTTAATAATTCTAGCCTGACATTTACAGAAATTGTAATTAAACCACTGTTAAAAAGTCAGAAGTGCACAGAAGAGAAGGAGATACACTTCTTCGCTATTTTAAACATGAGTAATTCTATAAAATCTATGTTGGAAAACTACTGTTTTCTACCCACACATCATCTCTAAACCCAGTTAGTATGATTCATTCGGGATGCTTGTCATAAAGAAGTCCCATCCAACTCGTAATATCTAATCAAAAAGTCTGAATAATACAGGTGAATTAAAACATAATATTTTTTTAAGGGGATGTCACACAGAATATTCTTTCTTAGGCATCAGTAAAGTTTGCCTCTCTGATCCCTTTTTGGTGAAAGGCATGTACAGGATAGGGGACTTCTATATGTCATAAAAAACAAAACAAAGCAACCCAAAATTACATGAAAGTTTGTTTAATCCCCTGCTAAAAATAAGAGATGAAGCATCCATGAGTGTAATGTAACAACTAATGAAAGGAGTAGAGTAGATCCATATATTTATGACCTACATGTCCTCTAGGCATGGACCCCTGGCTTGACATTGTTGTAGAGGTAAATATTTTATGGTATAAAGGTATATGGTTACAGGTGAGTGAAATGTCAGCTTTCAAGTAGTCTCCATTTCTCTGAAAAACAAAGAATCTTGGAAACAATGAGGGTTATGACGAGCGATTCTGGTGAAGCCACCTTACTTCTACAGCAACCAGGCTATTGTCCATTATTTTCTAAGATAAGCGAGTTTAAAACTTTCTACTAAGACTTTGTGATTCAATGAGCTAAGGCTGATTAACCTCAAAGCACTTGGGAGTTTATGGGTGTTCTTAATGACCACAACAGCTAATAAACGAGTTTCCGCACAACAGTTCCAAGACTTTCCATCAGTAGAACTTAAGATATGAGCAGTGGAGTTCCAAAAATTTCCAAGACATGAAGACCTTTGGGAGTGCTTACACTGCTAAACATTAATACTCCATAAAAATAATATGGGAACTATTTGAGGATATACATGCTAGAAAATTAAGATCTAACGTTCTAAAGAGCTTGAAGGTAATAAAATGAAACCCAATGACTTGGCAAGGTCTGTGTTTAGAACTGATGCAGTAGTACCTGGTATAAAAATGAGACAGAAACTACTAAAAAAAAAAAAAAGTTGCCTTTAAAAAAAATTATTGGTGCATAAATGTATATGTTGAAGTAACAGAAAAAAAACCCCACATTGTTCAGCTAAAAGTAAGGCTAAATTAAAGTCCCGTAAGCCAAAATGCTATTATCACTGTGAGTAAACAACTGGACTGTGAAATAGTATTTGCCACCTGCAGGTAAGAAGAAATAGCTTAAATATGTCTTTTACCACTTACTGCTAATGATTCCTATAGTTTGAAGAATCCACAAATTCTGTAAAATAAGCATTTATTGGAAAAATTGGAAAAATCTATTGAAAAATAAAAAATAAAAACTACACTCATAAACCCAGTCCATAAATAAATGGGGCAATGAGATATGTAAACAGAGGATGAGAGGGAGGCCAAATTGGTGCCAAATTTAAAGAGGCAGTCCCACAGAGAAAACATTTTTCAACTTGAGCCTAAAGCGCTGTATACAATAATGTGGGTTAGCACTGTCAAAACAAAGCTGCTATTATCTCATTTTATTCTAATGATCCTTTATCGCTAAACCTGGAGGCTGCCACTGTTCTCAGTTATGTCATTTTTGTCACTCTCTTTACACAACTCTCAAGTAAACTGATGCTTAATGGAAATGGTAATGAAGTCCATTCCGACAATTTCATTAGTCAGATTAACACTGAGGCATTGTATAGTTTATCACAAGCACATATGATAAAGAGTCAGACTGTTTGTCTAGCAGGATAACATACATAGAACACATGACTAATATAAAGCTGAACAACATTGTGAGAGTTATCCTTTTAAGAAGGCAAGCAAGCGATAGTTTTTCACCAGAGAACTTTGCCTTCTGCTAATGAAATCGATACCGATAGCACGTTGGGAGCAGGAAGATGCCAACTGGAAACTATATCCATTTTCAGGTCCCAAAAAGAAAAGAACTAAGGGATGCATCAGGTCCAAATTCTGGAAGTGGGTTCATGAAATGACTTTAGCAGGACGTTGGCTTTTTCCTAAACTGTTCCACTTATAATTGAGGCCCCGTCAATCAATACAAAAAAAGCTACATCATATAAAACTGAAAATAAATTCACATAAACTAGCTGTCCAGTAGAAGCTTTCACTATCACCGAACATGTTGTGCTTGCAGATGTCTTGTTAACTTTGCAAATACGTCTGTGCGCCTAGACCAGCTACTGCTTTGGGTAATTTGATATATATGGTTGATGCCCCACATGTCAGAGGTCAAGCTGGGTATTTGGGTAAGTTGATGCTGGCAGCCAAAAGATTATTTCCGTCTTCACATATATTGTGTCTACAGAGGAGCCGGTGGACCTTCTTAAGCATTTTTTGGTAATTTCATGGTATTTCACTTAACTCTACCCTGCTAATTTGATGCTTAATGTTAATTTTAATAGGAACCGTGGGAATTTCTTAACGGTAAAAGACTTCCATGGACAGCCGACACAGAATAGAGCGGCTGATAAAGCTTTTTGCATTGTGAAAACTACACTTAATACATCTCCCAGCAGTGGGAATACCCTCGTTTTCCTCCGCGCTGAAACATCTGAAGATACATGCGATTCTAATTCCACTTTGAATACATTCAGAGATCTAAAACATTTCTCGTGTTGACAAGAACGCAAAGAATAAAAAGCCAGGCTCTCATTCAATTAGCCGTTGATCAATTGGACCAGTTCCCAAAGAACTTTAATAACGCGAGACAACGGCAGATCCTATGATTACATTAACCTAGGCATTCAAAGTATGAGGAATTTACTGGACACTATAAACGTGGGATTGTGGGAACCAATGCATGAATGCCAATACTATTCAACTGTAAAAATAGGTCAAATTCTTTTGTGATATACTAAAGCATGCCCACGACAAAATAAATAAAGACCTTCTCCTTTTATTTACTTACAGGGTTTCAAAATGTTTATTAGATTGCTTGAAAACAAATAAACACGGACTTACCAAACTCCCACACACAGTTATTGTGGATATTAGTAAGTTATGGAGAAAAGACAATGACCTTTGTGCAGATCCCTCGCTAATTGAGCTGGTAGAAGTAAACAAACTCCAGCGCTGGTTTGGACGGTTTTGTCGGGGTCTAACTTCTACGGGAATGCTTTTCTACCATAGCTTCAAGCAGCTAATTAGAGGGGCAGAAATCAGCAGACCACCGAGGAGAAAGGGAGCTGCAGCTTCACCAAATTGTAAGTGATTGATATATATTTATTTTTTTTTACACTTTTTAAATAATGCATATTGAAGGTGGGCTCCCATGCATTACTTGCTTCCATTAAGTTATCAATTCTTTATGAAAAGGATTATAATTAATACGTTTAATGTAATTAATATTTCATGTAACTTTTTTCTATTATTTATTACATTATGTAATATATTTAGAATAGGATTTTTCTTAATTAGAGTATATAAAAAAAAATAATGTGTATAATTAAGGTGACTTACGATTGGTGAAGCTTCAGAAAGGAGAGGGAGCTATGGTTGAAAACTTAAAAAAAAATTAAAATAAAAAAAAAAAACTGGCTCCTACAATTTTTAGCTAGCTCCTGGATCTAAACCAAATTTGTCAACACTTGGATCAAAGTAAATCACAAAGTACTTATATACATTCTTGTTTAATGAGACTGTCTGGAACACTAGGTTGTCCTTTTAATATGACTGCTACTTACACAATAACAAACATAAGAAATCTGTGCTATTCCGCATGATTAGCACAGCAAAAACTCACGCATTTCGATCTATGAGTTTGTATACTCATAAGGAGGACCTAGAAATAAACACAGGTCTCCAATAATTATCTCACACACATAACTAGCATTACTCGAGTTCATCTCCAGGCAGATCAGCAAAATGGGTTTAGAAACCTCTAAAATAAAAACAAAGGAAATGAACACAAATCAATAGCACTTTGCTCCGATGTCAATACCATGCACTCAATGAATGAACACGGAAAATATGGGTTAATTTAAATGAGCAGTATAGAATGTTGTAAGTATTAAAGGTAAAGATCATTAATAGAGGTTTATTCTAGTAAACTGCCTACAAAAAAAATAATCTCATATTAACACTGATTGCCATGGGAGTGCTTTCCGGTCAGTGAGCTTTAAGTCATGAATGGCACAGCGCAGATGGGGTTCTGCTGCAGCATCTTCAGAAGTGGGTTATTTTTTTACTATTTAAAAAGATCCTTTAAGAACCTCATGGGCATACATAGGAAGTGTCCAGGTTTCTCCTGGAGAAGTGCCGCTTCTCCCTATTCAAAAATCGGAAACCTGACACACCCCACTGCCCACCCATTTCCCCCTTTTAAATGGGGGTATTTATGCAACATCGGCAGGAACACCCACCGACGTCGGCACGCAGTCCTGGCCGTGTCCTGCAAGGGTATCCGACCCCACAATTTCCCGGTTTTATTACCGTGTAATACTATGTACTATGGAACATTTTCTGTGTTACTTGTAATAGAATACGTTCTCAAAAATAGTTTATTTTCTAAAACAATTCTACTTTTGTAATAATCAAGCTGGACACTGAAAGGTCTACTTACTAAAGAGAGAGTTGTCCATACAGTTTGCAGGAGAGTGGCGTTTCAACTCCTTGACATCACATAATGTCAATTATGGATTATACGCAGAAGGAGAAAAATATTTTCTTTCCATGGGGCTTCCTCTTTAATATGCATTCATGTATGGTGTGGCTGATTGGGGCAGTATACCTGTCCTTACGAGAGCGCTGGTTTAGCAATGAGGTATTACACTTATCCATCTTCATTCCTCAAATTTGCTTGTATTTTATAGGAGTTGATTAACTAAACCAAAGTTCCAGGTGAGCAGAGATGTCACAAAACATTTCACCTCTCCAACATAACTATGCAATTTCAATGGACAATTAGGGCAGCTTATCATTGGTCAAGCTAGCCCAGTATAATAAATATGTGAAATTCCATTAAACCTAAACTATTTATTGCATAGGCGCAAAACAGCCCTTCTTGTCGATGAAAGACGCCAGGACTAGCCCTTCACAGGATAGGGATACAATGGGATCTATTCACAGGTAGGCGAGTTGGCCATTTCAGGTCCCCGACTTTGCTATGCGTTATAAAGGGCCGACACCTGAGGGTGGCCCGGTATAATGCATAATTGATTCGGTAGCATTCTGAAAAGTTTTTTCATATGCTGCACTCTCCTTCATGAAGAGCCAGGTTAACATGTTCTGTACATACACAACTTAGCCATAGTAGGTTGCAATAACCACAACTCTAATATTAGAGTTATCAAAGCGCAGATCCCAGAGACAAGCAACTTCTAATTGCCGAACCATTCATGTGGACAGGGCAGTTTTATTTCCTTTGTTTTTTTAAATTAAATCTCTCTAAGGGCTATCATTTCAAAACGTGTTCCTTTAAAAGGAAGTGTTTTGGTATCAAGTGGATTCCATGTAAAGCAATTAGTATGGTCCTAATTACAGGTTAAGGAATCCAAAACGTCAATTAAATCTCATATCAATGCTGAACTTGTCAGGTACGCATGGCGGCACTATCAATGAGCATATTTATATGTATGTGGGGACTCAGAGAAGCCAAGTGGTCTAGAGACTGTGCCAACTGGGGGTTTGTGGCCCAGCATGAAAATACAATCTTGGCATCATCCTATAGAGATCTGGCCAAGTGTTAAATGGCATTAAAGCAGAGAGTCTGAAAACATGCATAGCAATGTTGGACAAAATCCAGATTTTCCACTGGATGTCCTCAATACATCACAGGCCGAAATATTCAACAGTCTTTCAGTGTGCACATCCAAAACGGGAGAAGATTAGTGCAGCAGTTGAAAGAAGGTGATGAAGATTGAAGTGGTCACATTTTACAGAATATGTTTGAACATTCACTCCAGGCAATAATTGTTTTCAATTAGTTCCCATCGTGAACATAGTAATATTGCTCAATATTTACAAAAATAAAAATCACAATATTGTTGTCATTGGTTACAACAAACATTTACAGACAAAGTCTTAACATTTTTATGACGCAGCAAGTCCTTCTAGCCAACCGGGTCAATAGATGGAGCTACCACACAAAGAGGCAGGAAATCAGGAGCTTACCAACTGGCTTGTGTATTCCATTAATAAAAAATAATTCAGCTACACGAAATGTGTATTAATGGTAAATAAAATTGACCAATGGATCACGCAGTTTATTATAAAAGTATACCACACACTTATAAACTCTAGTCATTACAAAGGCTGGCCTGGGTGATATTCATCTGACATTACTGCTTCCAGGCATCCATGGTTTATTTAAACATCAATAAAAATCAATGAGCAAAGTAATCATCTTCCCATAAACATCCAATACGCTGAAGCATTTCATAATGTGAAATAATCCAAGCGTGTGCTCCCATAGAAGCAGCCAGTCATAGAAACACAGGATTTGATGACAGACAAGAACCATTCGGCTCATCTAATTTGCCCTTTTTTATGTAGGCTCAGAACTTAATCGATTCTTGATCTTGTCTTAGACTCAGGACGACTTTATGCTTATCCCATGCACTGTATTAGCATCTATCACTTATGCTGGTAGGCTGTTCAACTTACCGTCCACCCTCTCAGTAAAGTAAAACCTTCTTACATCACATCTCAGCTTCTGATCCTCTAGCTTTAGATTAAGACCTCTTGCCCTAATATTTCTCCTCATTTGAAATAAACTTCTCTTCTTTTATGTTTGTCATTCATTCCCCAAATTGCATTTCCATAAAAAGGTAAGTGTACCTGCAGTCCAATTCCAACCTAGTTTGCTAAATGGCTCACTTACTTAATCGGATGGTTCGCTGTTTGTATGGACCTTTCATGGACATATCTGCTCATCAAGACCTGTTTTTGCCAAGCATGCAGACATTAACATATTGCCATGTACGTTGACAATATGGGGAAGGCACCTAACATTTCCTTACATACATTGTGGCGTTCTTCTCTTCTCCCACTTCTCTTACATAGACTTCCTCCTAGGATATTAAGTTTGTATAATATATGATTTACTCTCATACATTCAAAGGCAACATCGATAAACCATACAATTACTCTCCTCTAAATTATATATTCTCCCACCACATTTTGAGGGAATATGAAATTTGAGAAGCTGCTTTATCATGACCTGGCGAGCCAACATACGAATTGCATAAATACAAACTGTTTTGGCTTAAGAAAGATGCCATGTGACACATTCCCACAAAAGGACAGCCAAGTATAAAGTATCTAATAAATACACATGGAAACAAATTCACTACCACATGCCTTAAACTATAAGAAACACAATATTATATCACTTCTGTGGGACAGTTAAAACAACGCGTGTTTGGTATAATGACAAGCAAAGGAAGAGAATGGATAGGAGGTCATGGATGAAGACAAACGGCTTGGAAGAAACAGATTTTTCAGAGAAAAGGATGTTGGATATGTGAAAGAGCCTTCAAGCATAAGGGGGGGAGTGATGTTAATAAAGCAAGAGACCTTAAGCAAGCCTGGGATAGGCCTCCGTAAGGCTTAGATGAGACAACGCTAACAACGTAAGGTTTGAGGTCTTACAGCACTTGGAAAAATGTGGTGACTGGATGGCATAAGTTGTGATCTGCTTTCATATCTAATATTTCTATGCAGTTTTAGACAGAACAGAGACTGCAAGACATGACAGCATTCATAGGATGACTACTAGGTAGAAGAATAATTTGGAACCACATGCTGGTATAATGAAAGCCGAGCGAGATTTTGCTGACCAGGGCCTGGAGAGAAGTTGCTTAATAAAGCACAGGTTGTCTGCAGAAGCAGGACTATCTAGAATATCATGTATCAGCTGAGATGTCATTATGAGCTATAGTATCCTAACTCCTGTGATATGTCAGGCCCTGTTATAAAGATGTAATTCACTAATGTCCACCAAGCTACTCTACAGGAACCGGTCATATTCCATTATTTTATAGAAACTGGGTTTTTTTGCACATGATATTCATATTGGTTAATTCAACGGTTCCCAAGTCAAATGATTACACGTTAGAAGAACTCTAAACTCTTTAACTCTTAAGCCTTTAAGGACAGGCTAAAGTAGGACCACTTTCTGTCCACCTGTCATGAACAGCAGTCCCCTCATACCTATGGATCAATGTAACTTTTCTACCAGACTACAACAGAGATATCTTGGCATTTATCTCAAATAATAGGCAAACCAACAACTGATGAACCACAAAGAATAACGAAGAATTGACTTAATGAATACTTATAATAAAATCACACATTAAAAGCAATCTTATCACAAAACCTGCCTTTAATGATGTTTGCCGCGGTATTAATTTATTACGAGATTTGTACTGTGAACATTAAAGATATTGAACACTGAAGAGACTAGCCAACAGGTAAATTGTTATATTGTGTTCTCATTAATATAAAAAGTATCATACATGCTCCTATTTGGGAAAAAAGGTAAAATCTGGAAGTAGAGATAAGGAGATACAATAAAAACAAAAGTCTCCAATTACATCCAAGGCCTCACTGTATCTAAAGGAAGTTTAAGTGACCTAGAAGTTCAGATCACCAGTAAGGGTGACAGAGCTAAGCTTTCCTGTTACTGGGACTTACCGGAGTGAGGTCTGAGAGGACACGGGAGACCCTTAAAAATAAACTATAGGAGAGAATGCTCTGTTTAAACACATTAAAATAAATCTTTCCATTTAGAAAACTAATATTCTAACAATAAAAAATCACTTCAGCTGTTAAGTACCCTATAGCCTGTTGAGATACAAAAAGTCTATAATTAAAGCAACAGCATCCATTAGCCTGTAGAAATGTTTCTCTTTCACCCCAGCTACTTCCTTCTCACAGAGTGGATTTCACGGATTGTTGTGACAGATGTGCACCAGATTTTCAACACAAGATAAGAAATGGACTCCATATGTAAAAAAAAAAATCTACAGCTCGCAAATTTGGACATAAAACAACGCAAGCCCTTTACGGCTGTAAGTCGATGCCATCAGTATACAGCACTTCTGAAACAGAATTACTGCAGGACTTTTCGGTCGTGAAGAGACAGATACATTAATTGTTGCCGCTACAAAAATAAAAGATAACGCACAACATTATATGAAGAATTAGGAAAGGGAAAGCAGCATTGTGAAAAGTGGTGAAAGCCACAATTACGTTTTCATTTCTTTGTTTAGTGGTAGACCAGACGTGTGAAACACCACTCTTCAGGGACTATTCACTAAAGCGAGAGTTGACAGGAGAGTTGTGTTCCTATACGTTCTCACCAGTGAGCTAATACTGAAGGAAGAGCTTGGCTTGGCCCTTTTTAACAAGTAGTTGAATCAGCGAGATCTCTTCAAAGTCTTGTCCCCCATTATACATTACTGATGGCCCTTATAATGAATAGCGAAGAAAGAGTATACCGCAACTCTCCTGATAACTCTCTCTGGTGGCTGCTACCTGCTCACTGTCTGAAATCACTCCTGCGTCTAGCTGAGTGCTCCAATACAACCTCGCCTTAGGTCTGAATCGAAACCTGACGGCACTCATGAAGCACAAGGGTGCACTTGCCTGCTAGATCATCACTTGATTAGCAGAGGAACTAAGGTTCCCTGCCGAGTCCTTCGGAGCTCTTCGGAGAAGAGATGGCTGGTGCAGTTATGAAAATGGAGCAACGAAGTTAAATACAAAAAAAAATTTTAAAAAATGGACAACTGTTGCTTTAAACAGAAAGCTGCCAGAGTATACCCGAACCTTCAGTAATCTAGATGGAAAGCGATGAAGACTCTAAACATACTAAGGCTGACATTGATGCTATATCAGTTGAATATTAAGAACACTGTATGCAGACGACTTCATACATCACGATGGCCATATATGAACTGTAAGCTTCTCTTAGCCAATTACATTTTATACGCAGTAATGATGCGAGATAAGTGTTGATAATAACAGCCATGATAAGAGTAAGAGGTGTTCCACTGGTTCACCATCTAATATGTAAAGGTGGGCAAGCTAGCAGAGCGCCTCAACCTATGAGTCAAGCTAATCCAGAAGCAAAAGAATGCTCGCAAGGACTAAACTCCCAAACAAGATGAGGCGCTTGAACCAACTCAGCTATGACTTGTGCCCCTACCCAAAATAATAATAACTGAGAAGTCACACTGTCAACTTTTTATGAATACCATATGACAACAAGTATGACATGTTAGGACAATTGCACAAAAGAAGAGGTGGGAAGAGGTGATGATGCTACAAGATCAATGAAAGTCGTAGGAACGATGAATAGGGTGGTAAGAAGAGTATGGAGATAAAAGCAAATATATAGGGGATATAATGTGTTAAGGGCTCTGTAGGTCAGGGTGTGTAGTTTAAATTTTATTCTGTAAGGTATGGGGAGTATATTATGTAACCACTAGACTCACATCATTTGCTAGGACAACAACCACCAAATTCAAGAGGATGATGAGATCGTAGAGTATGGGTTGGTATCCTGTAGTTTCAAATCATGCTGACCAGATAAGGGTAATTTGAGTTATTGCCATCTCAGAACCCATGTTTGTAAGAAAATTACTGGACTGTTACTTTACCAAAGAGCAGCTAAAGATGAGAATTGGCTCTGGTTTAAGACCAGCAGAGGCCACACCATGCTGAGGTCCATTGTTTACACAATGGTTCCCAAGGAGAACCTTCATGTACTACAATCTTGAAGGCAGTTTGATTGTATTTTCCTGTATAATGAGCAACAATAAACAAGCCAATAAAGGACAGTTTATGCATCACAGGGTGAGGGAATGCTGACAGGTCATCCATAGCTTAACGATTAACCCATTCCATCCAAGGGGTCACGCAATATAGATTTTAGTCACTCCAAACACAAGTTAAACAGTAAAATGGAAAAATGCAATTAAATCGGTTCAACAATAACAAGAAACACAGGCATGTCTGAAAATGGCACTAAAGATGGAAGTCAAGAATAAAATTAAGTTTCTTTTGTTTTTAAATGCTATCTCAGTTTAGTTTATGCATCATAATCACAGCCATGCAGCAAGAACAAACCAGCATAAAAGCATTCAACGTAATAATTAATATTATCACCAACCTCAATCCTAACCCAGGTATTTCTAAAAGAACAAAGACAAGCTACGGTGGATTCAGTGACAGCGGCTTGTGGATTATACCAGGAAATATTAATGACATCACTATGAACATGTTATTCATTTAACATTAAAAACTTATTGTGTCAACAGAAAATTAAACAGTGGCTCAGAAACATTAACCTTCCTTAAACCAACAATAAAGGGCACCTATGGAAGCCTTTGTAACACCAAGTGAAAGAAGAGAAGAATGACAAAGGAAAGGGGGCAACAAAAAGAACATCCAGATAACAATCAATGAACATTCAAGCCTGCCTTTATACAAATAATCCAAATAGCACTTTCTTTCAGACATGAAAGTATACTTATTAATTATTATTATTATAAAATGAAGATGACAATAGTTTACTGGCACTGTAAAAGAGAAGAGGGGGCTATCAGACTGGTTTTGGGAGTGTAGGCAAGCAACAACTGGATTAACCGTTTCAGTACCAGGGTGGCAAGCAACAAGAAGATTAACCGTTTCAGTTCCAGGGTGTCCGGCAGCGTGCTAAACACAGCTCGAATCTACCAAAGGGTCGAAGTATGGACTAGTATACAAATAACAATAGATGCCCTTAGAGGATCGCATATCACAACTAGCTGCTTGTGCAACTGCGCATGTCTGTCTACCTAAAGAAGGCATACAGACCCTTATCCGCTTGCTTTCCTGCAGAACAAACATGCATTAACGAATCAAAAAAAGAAATGATAAAACCCACCTATTTGATCCTTTCCTTCATCGTTAGCATCTTCAATGCATTTCAGACGGGGCAGAGGGGGCACACGCCAGCATGAATGACTGCACGCACAATTGGGCGCTATGCTTGTGCAAAAAGCCTGCAGATGAGCTCACATAGAGAGCAGTGTAACTGTGAATTAAAGCGGCTGCCTTCTCCTGCCTGCAGGAACAACTCAACCCTTCCACTTCCTGGGGAGGGGGGAGGGATCACATCCAGCTGCTGCTTCTTCTCTTTTTGTGCTTTTTAATTGGGATTTTGGGAAACTGCTAGCGCCATCTAGTGGTGGCCTCTACCGCGTGTGAATGAATGAGAACTTTTTGTCTTGTTGTAAATAGAATTATTTCGGTCTACGTTACATCGTGTGAAGTTGCTGTTATACGAATAGCGGGAATTTAGATGATCATGTCTTGGAAAATAAATATAACTGTAAGACAAGAACAGAGAAAAAGAGAAATATAGAACACAAATAAGAAAAAGTATCTGTCTATTACAATTACAGCATGTGCTCTTGGAATAACCAGTAATACATTGTTATAAAATGTTATGCACAAATAAGGTTAATTATGTATGGAGGAATCCGATGGCACTCAATACCGGGTAACATGCCCTTATTGGGGCGTTCAGGCCCCTTGTAGCAACACTGTTTAATATGCACGTTAAAGGCAGGGCCGCACGACAATGGAGCCGAGTGGGGCAGCTGCTCCAAGCCCTTTTTTTTTTTAAAGCGGAAGAGAGAGGGGTGCCAAGTGGTTTTTGCTTACCAAGTTGTCAGTACCCACTCGGCGGCCCTCTCTCCTCTGCGGCGAGTCTCCCTGTTGGGCTCAGTTCCGGCTTGTGATGCAGAGCGCCGGAAGATGACGTCATTTCGGCTCAGCGTACAACCTACACGAACCGAACAATTTCTGCAAGATAGTAAGTACAAGGGGTAGAGTAGGGTAGATTATAGGGAAGTAAGGTATAGATTATAGGAAGGGAAGTAAGGGTAGATAATAGGCGGCAGGGATGGAGAGGAAGGGTGATAATTGGGGGCAGCATTTTAAACTTCACCCCAGGCATTTTGTCTTGGGCGGCCCTGGTTAGCGGGAGAACACTGATCTCCCCAAATGCCGTATTAACACTATGGAGGACCGATGTCATACTCTGGCACTCAACGTGTATTTCACGACGCACAAAGGGACAGCAGTGTAGCTGAGCTGGGTTAGTCCTAGGGCGGTGCCAAAGAAAGTACAAATGTAAGCTTTATGTTTTAATAATACTAACATAATCTTTACAACATAGGGCTTTTTAAACATGTTTTATAAAAATGTAAGACATATTATTTATTATTATCATTTATTTATATAGCACCATCATATTCCATACCCCTGCACAATGGGTAGACAGGACATAACAAGTAGTATATAACATAACAACTTGACTTACAGAAACAACAGGTGAAGAGGGCCCTGCTCGTATTATTATGTTATCTCAGTTTGATACAAGGGTGTACTAGAAATAGCAACATTTTAAAAAAACTTTCTCTAATATATGTTTGAAAAAAATTGAAAAACAAACCAGTGTATAATGTGTTTTAATTAAGGTGACTTGAAGGCAAAATCCAAGGACACTCTTATGCAACTCTATGTTGGCTCAGACTGAGTCATCTGAAACTCCCCGTCTGGTCGTGTTTTGGTGGTCCACAGTGTCCATAGAGATGTATGTAATGACTTTCCTCTTGTTTCTGGCACTTTCTACTCTCCATGTGCACAGCTTCCTGAGCCAAGCGTGGGACCCGGCTCTGTTCTGGCTTGGGTCACACTGACAACACTACTTCACCCACCCCTTCATACTTACCAACAATCTGTCCTGGACCTTAAAACAGAATGTGAATTTTCTTAAATATGATTTTTTTTGTAAAATACATATTATAAATACAGTATTTAAGGGTGATATTCAATAATATATATTGTTTGTTGAAGGTTACATTATGATATATACATTTAATATTGTTGACTATGGTACAGAATTTTATGACCGGTATGGAATATAGTTTAGGCATTCGGCTTCATTGGATTTCAGATGACACTTCTGGGAATAAATAGTAACAGGGTAGAAAAGGTTCAATCAGGGTATGGTCTCCTGAATGTGGGGACATTTGGTGACCCCTTTGTTTAATAGTATGCGTGTTGCCATTTTAAGCTAAATGATGCAGGTATTTCATAATGTAATCTAGAACAGTTTTTTGTTAACACAAGTTAAACATATATTATCATGAAAATTAATATTTTTACCAATCTTGATTGGCACAAAACTGAAAGTGGGAAATCAGCATCACCTTTTAATGCCATCTATGGAGCCCCCGTAGCATAAATAAAACAGTTGAGGACATCAAAGATGTCACTTGTGACCGAGCCATTGTGCAGCGGGACACCAGGGGGTCAGGCTGATGGGCTTGCACAAGCACTCTGCAAGAGAAAAAAATATTTTGTATTGTAAATTATTAGGGGTTTCCGGGGAACTGTGATAGCCTTGCTTAAACACGATACCAGGTTTTTACATGCACATAGGAAGAGTATTGCGTTCATATATATTAATGAAACTATAAAAGGAATGTACAGGTATGGTGGACCTTGATTTATAGCCCTGAAATTGAAAGTGATATTACTACTGTCTCTCTGGCATTGAGTTAGGCATCACGTGTTAAACATTTATGACTAAGAAACGATCAAGATGGGTTATAAAGCCACTGGCAAGCAGAGTTAACATAGCATCACTTGCAATGTAGCATTTGAAAAAAAAGACTGTAATGCAAACATACAGTTCCGCATTCTAAGACACTGACAATTCCAAGGAATATACTTTTGTACAAGCTTTAGAGCAACCCAGTATTTATGTCAAGGATGACGCTTTAGCTGGTGAAATAAAAGACACACAGACTGCAAAAAAGAGACATATATAAAAAGAGATGAATTGAAGCAGACAGTATATCCCTGACAATGCAGTTTTCTATCAGCTGTTTCTGTATAATAAATCATACAGTGACAACAAAAAGTAAAGAATTACCTGGGTTCCTGCATTAATTGTCCATAAAATGTGATCCGATCTGCATCTAAGTCACAAGTATAACAGACATGTGCTTAAGCTAATAAAACACAAACAATTAAAATCTTTCATGCCTTTATTTAACACACCCATTAAATATTCACAGTGCTACAGAACTGCTGAAACTCAGCCATATTCTTAGGATGTCTGGTGTGAACAGCTCTCAAGGTTATTCCACAGCATCTCTAATGGGTTAAAGTCTTGGTTCTGACTGGGCTACTCCAAAAGGCAGATTTTCCTTTTTATGACATTTTTTTTGCAGCTTTATGTAAATATACAATGCTTGATCGTAGGTCTTCTGAGATTTCTGAGAATGACATTCAATATGGACAAGTACAATACAATAATTTGTGTGTTATTAGTTAAAAAATGTTTTGTTTGTTATTCTAACTTAGATGAAGATCAGCCCATATTTTATGACAAATTTATGATAAATGCTGGTAATTCCAAAGAGTTCACTTATTTTTTCTTGCCATTGTATATGAATATGCACACATCATGCACACATCATGCACACATATAAATAATCTAGCGGATCTTAGTTTTCAGGCAAGCACATGATCACAACAAATAGAAGTTCCAGCTTAGATCATGTTGAATCAACACTTTTTGTAAGGCACAAAGCCAATGTGTTTGGGATAACAAGCTTGTTCTTGTGAATCATCAATATATCCATTGTCTGGGCGTAAATGAAGCGTGATAAATTGTATACCACGTGCTTCTACACTTTGTCTGTCTTGTTGCTTTTTAGTTTCATCCAGACTACGAGGAGTCAATAAGTGAATATGAAAGTTTGGTTTGCCCTTTGAGGCCTTTTCTAAATGTATCTTCTGATTAAGCCTTCTAGAAATTAAATACAAGTATTATTTCATGATTATAATGTCAACTAGAAAAGGTGAAATCTCACTGATTATCTATCTTACTTATTAGGCTTGTCCAAGATAATGACCCTTTCCGATGTGTGCCGTGAAAGAAAAGAATAGTTTGTTAATTGTTTTGCGTTACAGTCAGCAGTGTATTCTGGCTTGGGCAGCAGGTTGTCGACTCCAAAAAAACCCTCCCATTCTCATGTATGTAGCTGTGACTATCTTTACTTACCTAACATCTCTTATAATTGCACTATTTTATAGCCATTAATATGATGGGAAGACTGCACCTATACATTTTACTTACTTGTTATGAAATCATCACATGCTCATATCGTTCTATTTGAAAATAATTGCTATACAAAATGCTACCCAAAGATCCTCCCTGCATTCTATCCCACAGGTATAACCAGGGCACAATGAGAGTGTGTGGCTGAGTGTACCCAGCCAGTGGCCACTTACTGCAGCTCCAATGATGTAGGCCAGGAGCCCATTTGCCAATGCATGCCAGATGGCCAGTCCAGGCATGGGTATAACAGTTAAAATGTATAACTGTCCTGAATTATCCTGCTGTAGCTTTTTTTTTTACTTGAGTTGATGTTGCCAGTGCGCTCTCCAGCTTACCCAGCTAGCAGTATAAGAAAACACAAAAAGCAATCTTCTCTCACTGCTCCTGCCATGAGAGACAATTGGTGATAAGCGCTCACTAAGCGTGGGTCCCTGGGGTGAAGCATTTGGAGAGCAGGGTGAGCATATGTTCCAACTCCATTATTGTAGCAGACTGGATGCCCAAGCTGGATTTGCAGGATCCGGTCCAGGATTTTGATGAAGCCCACATCAGGCACATGATGCTAGCATTAAAACCCCCTAGATCCTGACAATCAGAGAGGCTATTCTGGGAATAGTGTTCCCAGGGTAAGGAGAGGCCCTGAAGAAGATCCCCGTACCAAGTGTAGCAAACATACTTACAAACCCAGTATCATACTTACGCATACTAATATCCCTACTTACACACACACATACTAACATACACACATACAGCAATATACTTACACACACTAACATATTTATTTACACTTATATTCACACAACCTACTTAGGTGTGCTAAGGAGGAGATAGGCCGGTGCCAGCTATTCCTCTCCCTCATGATTCTCACACGCTATGTTTGAGGCCTGGAAATTACCTCATAGCGAGCCTAGTGGTATGCTCGAAGGAGGCAGATGGTGCTAGGGGCCTTCAGGGACCTCACTTCCCTGCGGCCAAGCAGGGTGGCCAGGCCCCCAAGGCCTGGCACCACAGTACCGGCTTTACCCCCTGATGGCGACCCTGCTCAGAGAAAGCATCTTTCGAAAATAGTTTATTGACCTTATGATGTCTAAACGTGTACATAACGTGTACATAACTGAAATATGAGTTGAATTTGCAACAAGTTGCAATTACTGTAAGTACATTAAGAAGTGGGCCCATTTATTGCAGATTTTATTTTTAGAGATCAGGTGTTTGTATGGTAGTGCAACAAAATCTGTTAAAGTCTTTAATACTTTATACATAATTTTAAATATTTCTGAAAAAAATGTAAAAAGCAGCAGCAGTAGAGTATTCCTTGTGTACAGTTTTACATCTTAGCAGTAAAAGTTTTTACAGAGTTATTACCAAGTTGAAAAATAAATTCTGTGGCAGGAACATAAGGTGTCATATAACTGAGGATTCCATATTTAGATGGGTGTTTATACCTGCAAACGCTACTGGTTTTTATTGGCCCCTAAATTACAGGTCACATTTTTAGACAACTTATTTTAAGTGAGTCATTCTTTCATAATTATATATTCCATCTAAGTTTAAAATTTAGAAAAAACTGTAAATCCCCACCTTAAAAAAAGATTTATAATGTATGATATTTTAAGACACTGGGTATACGGTAATTTTTAAATATAGCATTATAACTTCTCTCTCATAATGTTTAGTGTTCGAAAATGCCAAGTTGTATACAATAGGTGTTATAGTTCCATGACTGGTGGAGAATTTGTGATAGGTTACTCCTGTTACTGACTACACCCAAGTAATCAAGAACATGTCTTTTAACACAAATGTGAAATGTAAAGTTTAGATGTCAACAAGTATCAGAAAGGTCAAAAAGCAGTACTTGGGTAAGTAAAAAACCAGGCAGTCCGCTTTCCACATATCCTCTACCCCCTCCATGCCCTTGAAGGGATAATTGGGCAGCTTCCTGCCAATCGTATAAAGTCATATCTCAATGCCTCTTAATGAAACATAGAAAAATATAATTTGAAGACAGATGAGAACAATTCAGCCCATTTAGCCCTGATGTAAGGGATTCAAACACCTATCAGTCCATGGTCTGGTCCCATAGTGGGGATAGCTTTATGTCTGTCCCATGCATGTTTATATTCCCTCACTGTATTAGCCTCTACCACTTCTGCTTTGGGACTGTTCCATTTATCTACTACTTTCTCAGTAAAGTAGAACTTCCTTATATTACATCTAAACCTCTGACCCTCTTGTCGGACTATGACATCTTTTTCTAACATTTCTCCTTCTTTCAAATAAGCTTGCCTCCTGTACTTTGTTAAATCCCTTTAAGTATTTAACTGATTCTATTACAGCTCTCCTCTCCCTTTATCCATGCTATACATATTAAGATCCTTTAGACTTTCCTGATTTTTTAGTCTGCAAACCACGTACTATTTTTTTTGTGACTCTCATCTGAAGTCTCTTCAATGCGTCATTAAGATGGGGTTTCCAGAACTGCACACAATACTCAGGTGAGGCCTGACTAGAAATCTGTAAAGTGGCACCACCTCTGTCTTCCTGCTTTCAATGCCTCCCGCTATACAAACCAGAGCCCTGCTTGCTTTTTCTGACACTTTATTGCATTGTCTGCTTACCTTTGATTCATCAGAAATAACTACTTCTATGTTGTTCTCTTCCATTGTGACTGACAGAACAGTGTCCCCATGCTATTTGCTGCTTAGGAATTTTTATGTCCCAAATGCATTAGTTTACATTTATCAAGATTAAACTGCAGCTGCCACACTCTTGACCATTCTTCTAGTTTACATAAATCATTTGCCACTTAACTTGTTCCACCTGGAATGTCTACCCTGTTGCAGACCTTTGTATCATGTGCAAAAATGCATTTCTTCTACTGTATCACTAATAATAATATTAAGAAGTATGGGTCCCAATGCTGATCCCTGAGGTACGCCACTAGTAACAAATCATTCCTCTAAATATACACCATTAACTCCTCTCACTCAACCATTAAGTTAGCCATTCAAATATTGTGATGTTCAAACCCAAAGACTGCAATGTATTAATACGTTTTGTATGGGGCACGGGATCAAATGCTTTACTGAAATCTAGATTGTCAACAGCTCCTACTTGGTTTATTATTTTAGTTACCCAGTAACTGGGTAGTAGTAGTAAACCCTTGCTATTTCTGATCATGCAAACTATTCACTTCCAGATATTTAACAGTCCTATCTTCGAGCATGGCTTCCATTAGTTTGCCTAATGTAATACTTAATGGTCTGTTGTTGGCTGAGTCTTCTCTGCTACCTTTTTTGTGTGAAATGGCACTGCAGTTGCCAGATTTCAGTATCCTGTAACTTCTCCCGCCAATAGTAACTGGTTAAATATGTCCGCCAACATTGTTGCCAGGACACTTCAAAGCTCTTTTAATAACTTTGGATGTATCCCATCAGATCCCATGGGCTGGTCTGTTATTACGTTGGAAAGATCAAGCAGAACTTTTTCCTCCGTAAACACACCTTTATCTGTAAAAACTGAACAGAAGTATTTGTTTAAACAGTTGGTTAGATCTTTATCCTACTTTATTTATTCCCTTAATTTGTCTTCAGTTTAATTATTCCTGTTTATGTTTTCTTCTTCGAATTATAGATCTAAAAATGTTTTATCACCCTTTTTTGTTAACATGGCAATTTTCTCCTCAGTGTTCATTTTGGCGCATCTAATAATGTGTTTTGCCGCCTTAAGCTTAGCTTTATTTTGACTTCTATCTTCCTCATTTTGAGTCTGTCTATAGTTCCCCAAAACCAGCTTCTTCCTCTTCAATATATTTGCCACATCTGTGGAGTACCACAGCTGCTTCCTTTTTAAAAAAAAATCTTGCTAACAAGTTTAACCCCTTAACAACCATTGATGGGTCAGACACATCACGCAAAACGGTCAGTTAACAACTAATGAGGTGCCTGACACATCATGGCATTAAACAAGCTCAGACCCTCCTGAGAACTCTAGCTTCTCTTGCAGTATGAATACAGGTACTGTAACTTTGACAAATTTGACAAGACTGGTGGTAAAATTAGTGCAGGGAAAGGGTTAAATTACCAGCATTTGAAATACCCTGGGGGGGTCTAGTTTTAAAAAATATATGATTTGATGGGGGTATGCTGACCTGACTTGCTTCAAAGATTTCCCAAATATGACATGATGGCAGAAGGACCATATGTCAAAGCTCCAAAATTAAAAATTGCGCACTGTGCTTGGGAGATGTTGCTGAACACATATTGGGGTGACATATACCGGGAGATATACATACATACCTGAATTCAAATAACTACCACAAAGTTGGAGGTAGTATAATTGGTGCATGGAAAGGGTTAAAATACCAGCATTTGAAATACCTTGGGGTGTCTAGTTTTCAAAAATGTGTGGTTTGATTGGGTAAATTGCATTGGCCAGCTTCAAAGATTCCCAAAATAGTACATAGATTGTCCAGATTGTCAAAGGCTCACCTACAAATCTTTTCATTTTAGAAAATTGCCTTCTTAAAATTGATGCCCTGATCTTTTTAAAGACCCCCACTTGCCACATGGTTTTGGAAGCCACCTGCTGACCCTCATGGATGCCGGCTGGAACATGTGACAAGCAGGGTGCTGAGTGCAAGGACTGAAGTCATCCTGCAGGTAACACCTACCACCACCATCTGTCTAGCCTTCCTAGCCTTTTCTTCCACAACTGTACCAGAGAGGCTACTCACCTGGCTGCTAGGTGAATTATCATGCACTAGTAATGTCAGAAGGAAAATTCCCACAAGCTAGTCAGACCAGGCAAGCAAGGTACAACTGAATGTATTTATTATTCCTGTTCTAAACAGTACTGTCTAAACTACAATCTGGGAATTTGTATGATGTCTATTACCCATTTTATTGAAAACAAATTGTTATGCGGTACTTTATCCTAATCAAACTTTGCACACTTTGACCTTTAGCCTTTTCTTAATCATTTCAAAAGGTTCCTTCAAGTTTGTTAGAGACATGCTTATAATTTACGTCAGTTGTTTGTTCACTGGTTTCTCAAATGTTTCTTTTTTTTAGTAGTAGGAATTTTTACGTTCAGCTGAGTATGAAGTAGATTTGCAATTATGAAACCATAACCTAGGTTACCTTAGCAACAGACCACTGTTACGAGAAACATAGATACATAGATAGCGACAGCAGAAAAGAACCAACTGACCCTTCTAGTCTGCCCTTTTTTAATAACTTTTTACTTATTCCTGAGCATTGCTTGGTTCCTTCACTGTTTTTGCTTCTACTACTGGAAATCTGTTCTGAGTATCTAGAATTTTCTTGTTCCAAAAGTTGAATTTCAATTTGGCATGTGCTGGTAAATAGCTTGTATGTCCTCGTTCCCTGATATATATATATATATGCATACAGTACCTGGGAATATTCTGGCAGGATGCGGGTAGGAGGTCCCTGACATCAATGAGCAGTCCTGCCGTTGTTGCGGGACACACGCCATTGTTGGAAGGGAAGTTGGCAGGGAGTGGGGCATGCCGCAACACTGCTTCCACGAGCCAGAGTTCCCCTGTAGTTACCAGGAACCCCAGAGAAGTAGGTGTACACATATGGAATTTTTTTCTCTTGTTTTTGTTATGATAAAACCAACAGCCATGGCTGCCCAATCAGTATATCACATGAACATACCTGGGAACTCCCTGGATTTTACCTGGAGTCTCCTTGCCGGGTCACCCTCCAATTTTGCTCCTATTTTCAGCTCACTTAACACCTTTGTGACCAATGACATACTGTACCAGGTACGTCATGAAAACATGTCCCTAGAGGCAGGCCCGGACTGGCCATCGGGCACATGCCCGGTGGGCCGGGCCACGGCAGGGCCGCATTGATGTAGGGGCCGATGGAGCTGCAGCTCCAGGCCCCTACCCTACCTACGGCCGCATTAACGCAGGGTATAAGGGGCACCTGCCCCTTAAGCCCGCCGCAACTGCGACCGGGTCCGCCACCTCTAAGTGGCCGGGAAGTCCCCACCAGGCCGGCCTTACGGGTCTGCGGCCGGCACAAGTTAAATAAAAAACATCGGGGTTTTTTTTTTAACTTTATTTAACAACCTCCATGTTAAATAAAGTTTTTATTACTTTATTTAACACGGAGGATGTTAAATAAAGTTGAAAAAAAAAACCCGATGTTTTTATTTAAACATTGTGCGGCCGCAGACCCCTAAGGCCAGCCCTGGTGGGGGCTTCCCGGCCCCCTAGAGCAGGGCCGACCTTTGGGGTGTGCAACCGCACAGGGCACCCGGCACCCCTCCAGAGACGGACAGTAATGTCCGCCGCTGGAGGAGCAGGCTCGCAAGGGAGCGGTATCGGAGGTCTTTAACAGACCTCCTATACCGCTCCCTTGTGATCCGCGCGGCAACAGCTGCTGTGCGCCGGGGTCTGTTGTCAGATCCCGGCGCACAGCACTGAAGCCGCGCCCACCGCTGCCCTCTGACCCGGAAGAAGAGAGAGAAGACAGAAGAACTGAAGAAGAGGAAAAGAAGCTGAAAGAAGAAAGGAAAGGTAGGAAAGCATTAAGTGAGAGTGGATTGGTATGTGTGTGTGTTAGTATATATGTGTGTGTATTAGTATATAT
>VKOC01022745.1:0-55921 GCA_009364415.1 Spea multiplicata
TAATACTAGCGATATCCAGCTATATACGGGGCCATCTGTCACATCTCTAGTTTGTATTTTTGGGTAATGAGAGCATGGACCAACCTGCTAGCGTTATAATATTTTATATCACGCTTTTCTACCTAATAAAAATAAAATACATTTAGAGAATGCTGTTTGTAATAGTTTTAATCAGGGTTTAGAAACACCGGATCATCTGAATAAGATATGTCAATTTTGGGAGAATATTGGCTTTATTAGAATTTATTTTTCCTCACCGTTAATCTCCAGCGTTTTCCACTCTTTCAGATTTTTATTAGTTTGTTGTAGTTGTGGTAGGAAGTTATCCTCCACCACTTATTTAAGATATTTATTCCTAGGTGTTTAATGTCATCCTTAGCCCGGGTAAAAACAAAGTTTGTTTATCAAGTTGCATTTCACATGGTCGGGATGTTTTTCTAAATGGCGCTTGTATTGTGAATATATGGCGTATTCGTCTATAGCTTTCACTATTTCTTATACCAAGATCTCCAGATTTTCCTTGGCGATTAGTAAATCATCGGCATAAAGGCTCCCCGTGTGCAGTAGTGAAGCATTTAATGCTTGGGTTTTCTCTATTAAAGATGGCCAAGGGTCTGAATGAGACAATATATAAGAGTGGTGATGAGGAGAAACCTGATCCCGTTACTCTAGCAGTATGGATCGTATATAAAGCCTATAGCGTCTATCATTCTAGCATTAAATCCAAAGGTTTCTAGAGATTTTAAGAAGAGATTCCATCTGAATCAGTCAAAGGGTGAAATCTAATGTGTCTATTACCTTTCTTCTATTATTCACCGAAACCTACTGGTTTGAATGAAATCAACGATCATGAACAATGATACTTTTTCAATCCCAGTTTTTTATCTTTAAAAATATTTTTATCTTTAAACATAATCCTTTAAAATCTCCTACAGGAGATTGTACAGAGTTTGCTAACATTTTCAAAAACGTAAGCCAATTTTATCAGGGTTCATAACTTTTTTATCAATTTCTATAATTTTAGTGACTAACCCCTTTCCTGTTTTGTTTTTGAAGTTTATTTGTGATTAATTTATTGACCTTATTCCCTTTATAGCAACATTTGCTTTTAGAAAATGTCAGTATGATGGTGCTATATAAATCAAAAATAATAATACACAAAAATAATAATACACATTATACAGCGCTGAAGAATATCATGACGAAATAGAAATCAATAATAATAATAACACATTGTATAATGTGGCGGTATATGATGGCGCTATATAAGTCAATACTAATAATGATAACACATTGTACAGCGCTGCGGAATATGTTGGCGCTATATTAATCAATAATAATAATAACAGAACAGGATGAAACTATATGAATAATAATAACACACATTGTACAGTGTTGTGGAATAAGATGGTGCTATATAACTAATAATAATAACACACAGCACTGCAGAGTAGGATGACGATATATAAGAAATAATAATAATAACACGCATTGTACAGCGCTAAGGCATGTGGTGGCTCTATATAAATCAATAATAATAACGCATATTGTACAGCAATGCGGAATATGATAAAGCTATATAACTCAATAATAACACACATTATACAGTGCTGCAAAATATGGTGACTTTATATAAATAATAATAGTAACAGATAGTGTACAGCGCTGCAGAATAAGATGGCAATATATAAATTACCGTATATTAACAGACATTGTACAGCTCTGCAGAGTATGGTGAGATATATAAATAATGATAACACAAATTTTACAGCTCTGTAGAATTTGATGGTAATATATAAATAATAATAATAACATTGTACAGTGCTGCGGAATATAATGGCGCTATATAAATCAATAATAATAATAATAATAACACACATTTTACAACTCTGCAGAATATAATGGCGCTATATAAATCAATAATAATAATAACACACATTTTACAACGCTGCGGAATATGATGGGGCTATATAAATCAATAATAACATATTGTACAGTGCTGCGGTATATGATGGCGCTATATAAATAACAACACACAGGAGTCAAGGTAGGTGAGCAGAGTCCAAGGAGACGGCGGGTCTGGAGCACAGGAATCAAGGTAGGTGAGTAGAGTCCAGGTTCTGGCGCACAGGAATCAAGGTAGGTGAGCAGAGTCCAAGGAGTCGGCGGGTCTGCACAATCTTTACGAGAGTGACGGTGCAGTGGTAACCCCCCCAATGATGCAATTGCAAATACACAATCAGTGCAATGAAGAGTTCTTCGGGGAGTTTACCTGTATTATCAATCTCATTAAAGAAGATAGTTAAATCTCTTTATACAATGTCTCTGCAACTCATAGAATAGGTCTTTAAATCCACCGGGACCTGGGGTTTTATTACGTTTTTACTTATCAATGCATCTAGAGTATTCCGCTTCTAATATTGGGACGTTTAAAACTAGGAGTTGTTTATCAGTTGCTTTAGGTTGCATCCATGGTGTGCCATGAGATTGTACGTTTGCTCATATTTTCAAAAAGCTAGACTAATTTTATCAGTGGTCATAGTTATTTTATTATTAGAATTTTAGTGATGAACCTTTTTATCCTTTTTTAAGTTTATATGTCATTAATTTATTGGCCTTGTTCCCTTTCTTGTACCCATTCCATAATTGTATTAATTGTAATTATTAAATGCTAGATTATCCCTTTTCAGCAATTTTGTTAGATAATTCTGCAGCTGGGTTTGCTTTATTTTGTTTGTTTAATCTATATAGATATATAGGGAGATCTGGGAGATCAGGAGTTTTTGTTTCTCTCGATATCGATAACGAGTTTTATAATGTGGCCGCTTATCACTATCGCTATGCAAAGTGAAATATATATTGCAGTGAGGTGAGGCTTGGTCTATCCCCAGATACCCATAGAGGGGTCCAATCATTTAGTCAAAAGTGTTTGAAAAAGCAGGGCTGTAGTGTGAGGTCTCACTGAATGGGTGCACCAGGTATGTAAATTGAAAGGGAATCACATATGGTGTTTATTACAGCGGAGGGAAGATAAGGTATAAGTGTGACTCTTATTCTAATGTATGTGTTATCTATATGTATGAAAAGTGCAGTTTTATTGTCAAAAGTTGAAACACTGCCTGTTTCACTCTTGCGTATAGAAGGCATTTACAAAATAAAGAACAAAAATAGTAATGCCCTTTGTGTTATACGGACACATTGCATGTTTCCTTTGTGTATAACTGTACTTTTTAACTTGCAGTAGGTTTTAAATTAGCATTACTTTATAAACTCCATTCTTATTCACAGGCAGACCTGCAGCTCGTGATGAGGGGGCCCAAAGTGTGCAGGAAAATAAGGGCTTCTATATACTCAATTTTTTTGTAAGGGACAGTTATAATATGTGGAGAGATTTTCTGGTGAAATATGTTTTGCTTTTGCTTCTCTATGGGTATAAACGGTTAACCTCTTAATGTCCAGAGGGAAGGACAGTCCTTTAAGCAGGGCCGGCCCAAGACTTAATGCCCAACTTCGCCGACGGCATTGTCTACCCTTACCCCCCCTTTGTACTTACCTTTAAACAGTCCTGCGGCGAGTCTCCCTGCTCTGCCATGGTGCTGAGCGCCGGAAATTGACGTCACTTTCGGCGCTCAGCATTACAAGCCGGCACCGAGACCGAACAGGGAGACTCGCCGCAGAGAAGAGAGGGGCGCCGAGCGGGTAAGCGAAAGCCATTCTGCACCCCTCTCTCTCCTCCTCTCTCTCCGCCGCCCCTTCAAAAGTGCCGCCTGGGGCAATTGCCACACTCGGCTCCATTGTAGGGCCGGCCCTGCCTTTAAGCCATGGTTTTCCTCTCCTGCGTGGTGAAGGGTGACTCTTTCCGAGTCCAGAGGTAGCTGTCGCCATGGTCAGCTCCGAATCCCAATTAATTGGACTTTTTAGCTGATAAATAATAACCAAATAACATCTAATTTAATGGCTATTTGTCTCTGTTGTGGTCTTTTATATTATAGGCAAAAAGTAGCTATTACCACCTGTAACCAGAGGAATGGGTAGAGTGCAACCAGAGTGAACACTGAAAAACTGCAAGATTGCCTTCCTTAAGCCCCCTTGACAGGCATTTAATTAAATGACCCAAATATCAGAGTTCTGAAAAGATACCAATGCACTCTATAGTTTTCTAGACAATATCCAAAGAATTGCTTGTATGGTTGTAAAAAGCCATACAATTATTATTAATTTATATAGCGCTATCATATTCTGCAGCACTGTACAACATTACTGAGACTGTATTTGGGTGTATTTTTAAGAACTGTATATGTGCCTCTATCCTTTTATCTGGATTCACCTAATCCATTAAAATCTGGTGGGTTTAAAAAAACAAAATAGCTAAAACTAAGTATTTAACCAGTATCAGTGGAATTTTGGCATAATTTGAATTTATTGACAGCGGTGGTTGCATGCTGAACAAATTCCATTCAGCCCACCACAGATGTTGGACTTTGGAGGTTTGGACTCCGGGAAGATGTTTGGCACGGTGACATGGTCTAATTTCAGTATTTTGGCCAACCTTTTTTTAGACTTAATAATAAATCGCTATTATTATCCCTGCATTATTATCACCATAAATAGCAGGGATTGCCCCTTATAATACTGGATTATATAGACTATATTGCTTTTCTCACGGATTGATGCTACCTTCATATATTTAGTAAAACAGTATGAATAATTTATTAAAAACTATAGAATACAAAAAAGGTTTCTTATGTAAATGCTTACTAAATGAAATTGACAATACACCATCATAATCTAACACACACTTCGAGCATATATTTAGGGCACACATTATAAGGTGTAAATTGCAGCTCAGAAACCTTTTGGGTTTTTTTACATTTTTTATGCTGGGTTTGTAACTGGAAATGTCACCAAAAATGATACAGAAACATATAGTTCTGTAACGCAGGCAACCCAGTATATGTCAAACAAACAACTACCACCGGTCATGTGAAAATAATAGTAAATAAAAATAAATATAAAAAAATGTATCCTACACGTTCTGTAGCTCCCAGAAAAAAAACACTCCTCACAGGTGTTCATATAATAGATACCTCAGGAATGGGGCGCAAAAAACATGTGGAAAAAATAAAAAACAACAATAGTGTAATAAATTAACACACTAGTGTTATACAGATGTGTGGAGTGCACTCACAAGAGTAGCAGTAAAGAAGGCTCATTAAAAACAAGGAGACTTGAATTCTTGAAATCTGGAATATAGGTAAAAACCCCAAATAGTGCAGTATCAATCTTTAATTAGCAAAAGTAAAAAACTTACAAAGCTGGTGGCATAACCAGTAGAAGTGATGCATACAGGCAATATATATATGAAAGTCCCGGACACAGGATAATGATGAACGTCCGTTCGTTCAGGTTCAGAATCTCAATGCATTTCGCCAAAATAAAAATGGCTTCCTCAGGAGAAAAAAACTATAAGGACAAGTAAAAATGCTGAAGGCTAAAGGTATCCGTGTCGATGCTCCGTTTTATGTGATTTCCTGGTGACGTCCTTAAATAAAGATAAATGAAAGCATTGTTTTTTTTTTTAAGTCCCGGGCAGGGGCGCAGAGCGGTTGCTCGTGAAATTTTCCAGCAACCGCTCGGCGCCCTCACTCTCCGTGACTCTGTCGCGGTGCCGGCATTTCATGTTGAGCGCCAGAATATTATGTCATATTCTGGTGCTCAACATGAAATGCCGGCACCACGGGAAGACAGATGCCTCCCGCTCCCACCTCAGGACTCCAGCAAAAAGGTAAGGGAGGATAATGAGAAGGGGCAGAGGGGTTTGGGAGAAGGGGCAGGGGGGTAGTGAGAAGGGGGTACCAGAGGAGTAGTCAGCACAGGGCGCCAGAACACTTAAGGCCGGCTCTGGATGCCCCCACACAAATGACACATCATTAGCATCAGTGCAATATGGATCAGAGCAACGAAACTGAACTCACTGTATTTTTTTTATTTCAAATAATTTTCCAGAAATAAGAATAACCGTTTTTGGTTTTACTTTTTCCCCTTGTTGGAAGAGGGAGAAACTGTTTCCCTGCGATCCTCCTGCACTGATCCACAAGAAACTCTTCATAGACTTTCATCGGTGATCGCAATGTGTGTGATCACCCAGCAGGGGGAGCGATCGTACAGACAGACCCAACAGGCGATACACTGCCCAGCTGACATCTTGGCACAGAATAACTGATATGCCGAGATTTATTTGCTGACAGTCTACAGCTGTCCGGCTGAGCGTTCCTTTAAATTTTACAGTTGAAGCGGTATTTTCCGGCTTTCCCCCCCCGTTTCATGGCTGTTATACCTGAAAGTAGTTTTAGTACATCACACACAAGGTACGGGGATGATCAGTATACGCATGCAAATCCAGCACAAGCACCGACTTATAACGCAGATAATTGCCTAAACCAGACAATACAACAGCACATGGGTCCAGAAGTCATGCACTATTAATTTATTTTCTCCTTCCAAAACATGGTCACAGAAAACAGGTATTTTGCCCAAAACATCCAACTAGATTTTTTTTTTTTTTTTTAAACCCATACACCGTGAGGAAGCACCGGCCCCTCAGCACCCTCCTCTCTAAACAGCGTTTAGCATTTGAGAATAAATGAACAATTCATTGAAAATCCTTTATTTTCTGTATGTATACAATGTATAACACAAAGGTTAATTCACTTTCACAGTAATGAATGTACAAAAAAACCCCCAAAACAAAGTGCTCACACAAGGAAGTCTACAAGCATGTATAGGCAAAATATACCATTAGAGAGTTCAATCTACAGTTAATGTGCAGACCCTCGACTACCAGCGGTCTTCCCAATTACAGACACAAACGTTTAATGGATTATCTTCCCGATGCTTACACAGAATACTATGTTATAGATTCATTAGTATAGCATGTTATGCGGGGGCCAAATTCAACAGCAAGGCTGTGTGCTGCGGGGGCCAAACACCACAATGCGGCTATACGAAGAAACGGACAACCGGAATACGGGGAAATCTGAAGGCGAGGCGGCAACTTGAAGGGGTAGCGGCAGTCGCACCGAAACCCCTCCAACTGAGGCTCCCAAATATTCTAAACTAGGGGATCCGTACACTTCTTAGCTTTACAAAACACTAAGGAACGATTGACATGGTAACGAGGACAATAACAGTCAACAGATCTATGGTATCTACACATAACAAAATGGTTTTAACGCATACGAACCATCTGAGTGTATGTTGAGCTGCATATTTTTATGGCACTCAAAAGTTTGGCTATAGTTTCCCTTTAAAGCAGATTTAACCAACTTGCCGGTGGCTTTGTGTTTGCATCAACAGCGGCAACGACCAACCTACACAGGTCCACGACCTGATCATGTACCGCTGGGGACAAAAGTCATTTAATAAACAACCGGATTATTCTGGACACACAACTATTTACACAATATTTCCAGTTTCCATAACGTGTGTGTGCGTGCGTGCGTGTTAATGGCATCAACTCTCGAGCACAATGGCTGAACTTGCTGGTTATACTACTCTTATTGCGAGACTAAATTAATTAAATCGCAAAATCTAAAAACACAATCACGCACTTCTGTAGCGCCGACGACCTCTCGCAAAGCATACGCCGTGGCCCTGAAAAGAGTTGATCATTGACATTCGTATGCGGATGTATCTGAAAGTTTTGGTGTTCACGTGGAAGGCTATCGGGGGGGCAGGGGGGACACAAGATTTAAAATGTGGATCTTGCTACAATCCAACACAGATCCGTACCATCTCTGATAAGCCTGGCAAAACTGTTTTCCTTCAACAGAATTATTTTTTTCTTCTTAATTCGACATTCACATTGGCGACACCATTTCAAAATATGTACAGTTTACTAATGTTAAAATTCCAGTTGTACACAATACCCAAATAAGCTTTTAATTTACATCTACCTGCGTTTATTCCTTACTATATAATCCGGTTCTACTGGATCTGCACTAAATCTTAAACAGAAAGATGCGACTTCAATGTGAATTATTTGAGAAGGTCAGCAGAACTGTTAATAATTAAAAAATAAGGCAAGCCTATCAGCAGAGCAGACTCACGTTAGGAATCTCTTTCTGAACACAATACCATTCGGAAATCAAAATTTTTATTGAAGCCAAAACATACTGTTTTTTTACTGTACATAAAATAAACTATAATATATATACACAAACTTCCATTTCTTTAAGTTACAGGGTTCCGTTTATACTTGGGTTTTTGGCATTCAGTGTAACAAAGACTTTGCATAAAATTAAGGTTTCCAATGAGTTCAATCTTAATTTTGGTATAATAAAGTCATTTTTGCCCCTGTCTTCTAAACAACACACTGGACCTGCCCTGAAATGCCAACACGGCACCAACGGGGGGATTTACTGGGCTTTTTTTTTGCGTTCTGACTCCAAGCAGAATTTCTCATATGCTTCTTCCATTTCTGGGTCCATCTCGTCGTCATCAAAGTCATCAAGGTAGCTAAAAGATTATAAAAGAAAATTAAACATGACGGTGGGCACTATAGTGTTTATGCATATAAAGCTTCAGTGTGTGTGTGTACGCAGGTTGACTAAAGTTTCTTAAATAATGGCCAAAAGAGACTGTTCTTAAATGGTTAATGAACCAACTGGATCACGCATAAGACGCTAAGGGGTACCGGATACTCCCAACTCTCTATAGAATATGGTGCCCAGCTCTGTCACAACAAATTATATAGCAACAAAATAATTCAACCAATTTTCCTCACTATTGTTAGCCCCCCCCAATAAATCCCCAATACATAACAATCACTAAGGTCCTAGGCCAAAAGTAACGTATGGGATACACATACCCATCTCCACCACCACTTGGATCTGTTCCGTTCTCCTCATAGTCGGGGAAAAAGTCTTCTCTGTCCAGCAGTTCCTGATACTTTTCTTGATAGTCTTAAAGCAAAGAAAAAAAAACTAACTAAAATACATTTATAAAATATATATAAAAAACAGACATTTCCCTTTTAACATGTTGCCAACACATGGACGCCACGCGTGATGCGGGACGGCTTACCAGGGTCGGCTGCAGTGAAGGGGACTCCTTCCGATGTGTAAAACGTGGGTTCATTCTACAAAAACAAAACCACATAATGTGAACGATGGCATCACCGGATGTAATAACCCTTTACCTGAACTCCCTGATCACAAAATACAAACAAAAAAAAACTTATTTCCCAACCAATGTAGAGAACGGCCACACACTGGCAGGAGACTGCGACATACTGAATGGTCCGCTTTATTTCAAGTAAAGCTATGGTTCAATGTCAAAAAGCAGATCAGATTCAAGGAACAATACCACCCGGTCCCAAATCCATTAGCAGCGGGGCCCCATGACGATCTGCATGGTTTTATTAGATGAACAATTGACAGATAGATGTATAAAACAATACTTGACAGTTATAATAGTCAGTGGGGGAAGACTGAATGGGGTGTGAAGACTGTATCAGTGGGGTGGTGCACTGCGGCTATCTCCTAAATGCAAGCGACTTCTATCTATTAATAGGTTAAAGTGTTTTAAATTTGCATTATTGGCTGGTCAGGCGGCATGGGAAGCTATCCTCGTACCGGCAAACATAACATTTGGGCACAAAGAATTCACTAGAAGTCACATCAAAGGAAGTAATCTTCAGATCTACCTTCTGCCACATAGCATAAATATTACAGGCAATATTACTCGCATTACCTGCGGAGGTCCAGTAGTTGTTTGAATCTTAGCTATATTGCTTGAAACATATTAGCAGCAAAAGCAACAAATTGCCTTCATGTTTAAATAAATATAAACAGACATCAAAAGTACTCCAATTACTGGTTGTACTATGTTGAGTGTAATGAGCTTCTGCTGTGGCAAACATCTCCTAATGCCAAAACAGTACAAGAGAAAAGATACCGATAAAACTTAACTTTTAATGCCTACAAAAAATACTATTAGTCCCTCCGCTAAATCTAAAGGTGATCACACATAACCAAGGTGCGGCATATCGCTTCACACAATGATGAGCCTATAGATGGAATATCATAAGTCACAAAATACACCAGGTCGTTCACAAGCAAGCGTGACTGCCATGCATACTTTACCAGAACAGTCTGAGAACTTTTTTTTTCTGATGAGAGCTTTTGGGCACCTAGGATTACCCTTCTGTGCGCCCACAGCACTGGTATATGTTATATGATACAAGGGAAAGGGGATTTTCTTTGGTGCTTTTCAACAGTTTAAAGTATTTTGTGACAAGACATTTCTTCTAAATGTCTCGATTAGCACATATGCACCTTATTTTTGTGTGTGGTCCTTTATATTGTGGAAGGACTATTATTAATTTTTTTGTATGCATGAAGTTATATGGGTTTCTTTACCTTTTTGGGTATTAGATTTTCAGTAACGGGTTAACCCCGCTTTTGTTTGGCTCTACGCACATCTTTGCATCCAAACATCTCTTAACGCCCCGTTGTCTGATTAGGCAGACGGAGGTCCATACACAGAAACAATACTTGGCTGTCATAATGACATACAATGTAAACGTGTACAAGCGTTTGAGGAGTTCCCAATTTTTGCACAATATAGATGTACTCTGAAACTATCAAGCTCACGAAAATTACCGTATAAAAAACATTTGGCAAGATTAAATATATCTTTGAAAAAAATACTTAAAAATATTATGATGAAAGACAGGAAGCTAAATTTCATAAGTTCTGAATTAAAGAGCGCTTCCAACTGTATTTTCATAAGAAATGGGCAATAGGATATCTTTTTTTTCACATGAGGCATACCATGAAATAATTGGGATCGTTTTCAGGAGTCGCTTCTTTGTAGGTGGAAGCTGCCTGGACTCGTCCCCAGTTACTTGAACGAAGTTCTACCAGTTTCAGTAGCATCTGCTTCACGTCTCTAAGATACATAAACCGGGGAGAAAGAATTTATCACCGTCTTCATCAATAATAAAACTGTTGTTCTTTGAACAGATGTTTCGTGTGACCCCCCCAATGCTTGAAATTGATACAAACTGAGATATGCTAATTGCCATTTTCAACCTGCTACAGTCTGCGTCCAGGACTACATTCTTCATCCTCTGCATCACCTCTTCCATGTAGGACACCCCCTTCTCTTTCCACACATCCTCCAATACCGATCCGGTTAACTGGAGGACAAACACATGCGGTTGGTGAGTTCAAAGTATTTCCCGCGGACAGTTAGAGAACTTTTTGCCCTGGTCAGTACCACGATACCGTTTTATTTTTCTTCATACGGCAGAAAAAGGAAGATTAGAGCATGTCTGTTATCTACAGTAACTAATCATACACCACTAGGCATAGACAGCCATTGATAGGAGTACAGCATGGTTAAGAAGGAGAAGCGGAGGGGTAAAGGGTCCCTAATAGTACTTTACCAATGCACTGGTTTTATTGCGTTCTTTACTTCGTTATTGTTTTACCTTCAGAAGCTTTACGGCACAGATGAGGTTATCATCCACAGGGTTGGTGAATAAAGCGTTTAGCAGTTCTTTGAGGCCACTTTGAAGGATCTCTGCCCGAGTCACTTGTCCCTTTGCTCCCTTTATCTAAACAAACACAGGAGAAGATGGCGGCACATAGTAGGTGATCTAATGTAGGAAATGTGAAACACGGTATTATATGCGCCAGTCAAGAAAGCAAACCGAGATACCTGCCAAAGGCAGAGAAAACTACACAGAGGCCATAACAATAAGACTGCTACGCAAGGATAGTCAGCTGTCTGAGCCGTGACACAGCTAGCAACAGCGAACAAGAGCGTAACTTACTTGGAACTTATCCTGTCATAAGCGCACCCCTATAGTATGGTGCTATTTTAAACAAAATATTATGTAAAAAAGCAAACGCACATTAGAAGGGTAAAAGCATTTTCTTACATTCTCTCTCAATGCCTCCCCGCAGACCGTTTCCGTATCCCATCTCTTTTCCCACAGCTCTGCTGCTTCTCTTGCATCTTGTTATTCTATCTTCTTTCCTCGTCAGCTTCTCCGGGAACCAGGCCTTCTGCACAATTCTGCAAAAGGGCGGAGCCTCTGGGCAGACCTCTCTCTTGATTGGAGGTACAGGGGAGAGGCTGACCCCGTGACGCTGCTTTTTGTTTTTTTTAAGCAGACGAAGACAGAAGAACAAGAAGAGGCAAGAGAAGAAATGGCGCTGGGGAAAGGAGCCAGGGACACAGAAATGGTCGGCGTAGAAGGTAGGGAGACGTTGAGAACATCCAAACCCCTGTAAATCGGGACAACTTGGTATTTGGAGTTGGTATTTATTTTCACTGCTCACCAATCACAGTTCTCATTAAAGCTACTTTGACAACACATACAATGGATTCCTATACAGCCACATTAAAACATTACGCAACAACTAAAGCCGTGTTAAACAACGAAAACCGCGCAGAGTTTTAATCCGAGACCAATAAAAAACATTTAGACCACCATTTATGTAACTAAGGCATTTAAAAGAACATTTTATTTACATGATTTCATTTATAAACCAGTATGGTATTTGCAAAACAACCTAAAGCTGTGTTTCCCCCCCAAATACTCCAAAAAGAAGCCAATAATGTGCCTGTAAGGTAGGAGGTCCAACACCACCACATCAGTCATGAAGCACTGTGCGGAGCGGAGGCTGTAGAAGACTCACCTCCAGGTTGAGATAAAGTTCCCCTAGAAACAATACAAAGGAATGGAAGCTTTTTCTCGTGGCAAGGTCTCCTTTTGCTGCCTGATCTCTCTTTTCAAATTCTGTTTGACACCTGTAAAAGATAGTAACAGGGCCTGTTAATATCACATGGCAATGAAAGAGTTAATCCCAGTAAGTGAGTTTAATCCAACAAATCCCTCATAAAGGACCTTTAAATAAAATTAAAAAAACAGCAAACAAGTCTGGGCTTCGATTTTTGTGTCACCCAATATTCTATGACTACGTAAAATGTAAAGAAGATCCAAAACCTCCAACATGGCTTCTACTTCTCACACCTAAAATCTCAAAGTCATCCTTGACACAGCCTTTTAATAAAGGCATCAAAGCGCATAAGAAAACGTCACCTAGTCTTCCATATCTCCATCCAGTGACTAAAGAAGGTTCCTATGAACACACGGCTTACCGGCAGACACAATCAGTTCCCATGAAATCGCTTTAACAGCTGCAAATAATGGAAATAACGGCAAAACACTTAAAAGGACGCAGTGGAGAAGCACCTGGAGCGCTCTTACCTCTTAAGCAACAAGCCTCTGAAGCTGCTGTTCTGTGGGTTTAGCTGGAGGTTAAGAGATAAGTAATTACACAGTCGAGCTCCAGTGTATGAGAAATTAGGGACAGATGTTGCCTAAAAAAAAAAAAAAAATTATATATAAAATTATATTTTATATGTAACTCATACTAATTTCACAGATTCTGAGGCAAAAAGATGCGGGGGTTAATAACACAGCAGTGGAATTATTTTAGGGAAACACGAATGTGTAGAAAACTGAGCATGGACACGAACCTCGTACTTAATTTCTATCTATACTAGTCTCTGCTAAATCAATGACATATACACACACGATACAGACTAGTCAAACGCACAGCCCGAGATCACAACGTCAGCTCCTGTAAAATCCGTCCCAGACGCTGCGTTAAGAAGTTCACCCACGAGTACACTCCGTTTAGTACGGAGCTGAGTAGACTGCACTCACGTCCACTCCTGAATGGCTAAAGTCAATTAATGAGTGACCTTAACATATAGGAGTAGCCTACACATTAGGACCAACAAAGCAAAGAAATGAAGATTAAAAAACCTCAAACCCATAGTTTTAGGCTACTTTTAGTTTTACTTTGAGTAATAAAAGCCTTTGGTTTTAATGGCCAGGTCTTTCTTTTTTCTCCTGAATACATAGAAGTCAAACGAAAGGATTACCTGCTGATACACGAGCTCGACAAGTTCTTGTAACAGGTCGTCTGTGGTGACCCAGCTGTTTAGTACATCTGCAAACTGGTAAATTTCTGCCTCAAAACTGCCAGGCTGTTCAGTCAAATGATTTAAGATGTCCTGGATGTATTCTGCGAGTGTCGGTTCTGGAAGGACTGGATACCCGCCGTTCTCATCAACATAGTTCTACAACGACAAAACATGTCCAACTATTAGCAGAACACAGACACATTTACATTGTAAGCGGTGATGTATTTTACCCTTGGCCTGACCCAACTGCCCTCCCCTCAAGCTTTGCACTGGCCGGTTAGGGGTCTGCCACCCTAGTCCTAAATACGCCACTGGTAAGCACTTTATGGTCATGGTCAGCCTATCAATCATTGTATCTATTACAAAATGCAAACAACTATATATTATAATCACCTGCTTTTCCACAAGTGGATTCCCCATTCAAGCCCACACATCTCATTCACACACTCACTCACCACCCCGATTGTTGCGTCTGTACATACATTGCCTTCAACAGAGTACCCCGGAGGATAGAACTCCGCCGCCGTCACAGACAGGTTGGAGAGGACAGCTTTCGGCTCTGCCGGCTGAGCTTTGGACACCGCCATGGAGTTTATCTGAGCGGGTTTGTGTGCTGGAGGAGGAGACTTCTTCCGACTCTGCTGAGCTAGCGGCAGAAAGACAAAAAAAATAAATAAATGAAAAAAGATTGATATCACATGACATCACAAATCAAGAAATACAAGTTTAACCTCCAAGTAGACAGATCCCCGGCGGCTGAGAAGGTTCTTGCTAGAAACACGCATGAAGGCTAAAGACAATGGCGGTGGTAAAAATCATAAACGGAGCGCGACGACTAACCTAGAAAATCTAAAACCCAGCGCTGAGCAAAAGGACTTGGTTTCTTGTGGCTCATTCAAAATAGTACATTAAGAACCCAAGCATGATCTTATCCATAACGCTCAGCCAGGAAGCAGGCTCGGCTGATTGGCTGCAGAGATGGGTCACATGACCGCGCTCCCCCCCTCAAGTTACTTATCACCCCCTTTCAGCCAGTTGAAGCATATATCACTTGTTTGCGCTGAATACCCAAAGCAGTCGCAGTCACTCATTCCCTAAAGCAGGCATGTCCAAAGTCCGTCCCGAGGGCCATTTGCAGCCCGCGTACCGGACTGATAAGGCCCCCCCCAGATAAGTTGCCCAAACATAGATCTGTTTTTTTGATATTAAAGGCAGAGTGATTTAACACCTGTTTAGATTTGTCATCCGAGTCACAAAATGAAAAGTATGCCGTTTTCAATAAACTTTGCATAAAATAGTTAATTTGCATTTAATTTTAATGGTTCAAAGAATGTCAGACAAAAGGGTCGGCCCTCGCACATGTTCACTTCATCAAATCTGGTACTCTTTGAAAAAAGTTTGGACCGGCCTGCCCTAAAGGGATGGTCCGGCGATCATACGCACTTCAACGAACGTCACGGCCGCATGGCCCGACTTGCTAATACACCGACTTGCTAATAATACCTCTTTCTACCCCCCCCCCCCAGCTCAACGGCCAGCAGACATGTTTGGCTGAACTAGATCCCATACGCCGGAGAACAATTACTTGGGATGAACAATTTACTTTATTTGGTTTAATTAAAAAAAAAAAAAAGAGCAAATGTCGAAAAACTATAAAATATCTAAAACAAAATCAGTAGAAGGCACGATAACACCAGCCCCCCCCTCTGAAAGGTGGAAATTCTCAGCATTTAGTTCACGGCGTTATGAAGCCATAAAGACACATCTCGGGTCCCATAACGGGGCGAGGGATGGAGTTATAGCCTTTTCTGTATAAAGTAACAATATTGTCCATTTTCACTCATCCCATTGTAATAAAAGATAAACCGGAAAGCGGCGCCGTACGGCCAGAGAGGCAATAATCCGGGAATCCGATCAGAAAATAGGATTTTAAACACAATTATTGTACAAATGCGTCATTTTAATGAAAGCACGGCGACGGCTGATCTCAGACAGGGAGCGGCGTTAACGAGGATTAGCTAAACTATTTTAAAAAAGGCATTTCTTAATAATAAGCAGAAAAAAAGCCCATCTAGTTTTATAACGTTTTAGATCCAAAGAGGAAAACGATCTGAAGAGCTGCTCAGGGGTCGCTTTGAAGTTTATGTTGGGATCTGCTCTGTCATGTTACCTGTTCTCATATGTAGTTGAAATGTTCTGAACATATACACAGACCTTGTCCCATTTGCACTAAAAAATAACGTTTTCAGAAGGAAATTTAGTTTATTATTTACTGAATTCTCTTTTTCTGAAAATTTCCATTTTTCCAGAAAAAAAAAGAAAAAAAGAAAAAAAAAATTTCCCCTGGCTATAAAATTTCTGTACACCGCTAGTAAAGCAGCAGAACCGTCTCTCTCTGCTTCTAAAGCGGTAACGAGTGCCGCGTGGCATTAGTGGCAGAGAGAGGTCACAGTACAGCGCCGAGTAAAGTGGGAAGCACTCCGGTACTGCATAGTATAAGACATATAAGGCTACTTAATTTTAATATCCAATGAACGGCAGGTCCAAAACGCCTCATAAGTCTCCGTGTGAATTGGTGTTTGGCCTCAATCAAGAGCCTTTCCTGTGAGTTTTACTTGCAGTCCCGCTTTTAACCCCCAGTTCTGCGTAAAAAGGCATTCAGGGGACGTTTATCCTTTCTGTGCTCCTTTCACACAATCCATTTTGGCAAATACCGTGCCTATCGAGATCATTAGCCGAACTGCGCCAGCTCTCCCCCCGATTGTTGAATGGATCGTGCTGGGGGGCATTCTGCGGAGCCCCCAGATATTTTCTGCGCAGGAGATGTGTTTAGCTCCGGCACGGTGAATGCAGCAGGCTGGGCTCTCTTGACCCCAATGATGGATATAGCTGTAAGTTGTTATTCCCCCCCCTCCCCAGTTATATTACAGGTAGCTGCGTAACGTATCGTCCGTCGCGGCGGGAGTAGAAATGAATTGGGGTTTTTTGGTTTCTTCTTTAAATCATGTTTTTTTTTGTCAAAGAGGGACAACAAAAATACTTTACCAATAAATGGAAATCTTTATTCTAAGTAAACAGCCAATAAAGTGCAAACAAGCACCTTCACATAAACAAACCCAAAACGCCCCAAACGTTTACTGAACGCGCTTCAAAAACACACCGTTTCTCAGCGGCAGCAGTCTTGGTGCCAAACAGAGAAGCACAACGCGCTCAGCTAAACACGCGACTTACACTATCCGAGGGGCAAGAGGGGCAAATGTAACGGGGAGGATACCTCCATGCATGTGTCTTAAATTAGCCTGCCCCTTTTATCTCAGCGGCCTGGTCCACCGATGCGGAGAGCTGGAGCGCGTCCACCTGCCCCTAAACCATTCTTTCCTTTCTTGTTTTATGATGTCATCGGTTTTAAACTGTTTATCTAAACCATTATAGCTGCCACCCAATGAGAAGTTCTGGGTTAAAAACCCGGCTTTCTGTTAACGCTTGTAATCGGGGCAGGAGGGCGGGAGGTAAAACACCGGCATTGGTTGCCATAGTGATTGCACAACTTATTCCGGTGCAAGCGATTCCCTGTTGTCCAAGTTGTTTTTTTATAGTGAGAATACGGACGCACGACGTCTGCGTTACCTTTCAGTGAAGCCACGAACTTTCAACACCTCTGAGGTCTCTTTCAGGAAAATAAATCATTTAATGAACGCATTCTGTGAGGTTTCCTGCGGCAAACAAGTTTCCAACGTCAGCTGATTCTACAGCGAAAAAAATACATCAAATATAAACGTTACCCGGTGATTCAACCCCGCGGAACCCCGGCGCAGGGAGAGCGGGAGCGGCCGCGGGGTTCAGATCGTCATGTGAGGACGACTGACGGAGCGACTGCGATTTACATCGACACCGGGCTCTATTCGCTGAACGGAGAGTTTCCAGGAGACCATGCCTCAACTGCCTCACTTCACTAGTATGTGTGCAAAGGCAAGGTGGCCCTGCATGATGTATAATTCAATGCATATTCTCTCCCACTACATCACAAATAAAAACAACTACACCGAAACAAGCGAAATACAGAGCGCAGACTCATGATGTCACTAGAATGACACAAGCGAGCAGTTCAGATACAGAGCGCCGAATCATGATGTCACGAGAATGATACAAGCGAGCAGCTCCAATACAGAGCGCCGACTCATGATGTCACTAGAACAAGCGAGCAGCTCCAATACTGATACGAATCATGATGTCATTAGAATAAAACAAGCTCACAATCCAAGGTCACAGAAGTGAGATCTACAGAAAAAAACGGCCCTTCCCTGCCCCGCAGAGCTTACACTCAGTCGGATAACTGGAATCCCGAGGACCGGCCCCGTTCTTTCCCCCCATACTCCATGCGGGGAGATGCGGCGGCTGCACCGCGTTACGGAGCATAACATCGCCACCATAAAGAGCGAGGGACGGAGTAAACAAGCGAGCACTGCGGAGAGGGGCCCCTGGGTTTAGGAGCCCTGTGGGGCCAGGAGCACCGGGTACTGACGCGCCCCGCATGATGCTGGCTCCGGGCAGATAACGGGAGCGGGGGCCGTTCAGGTAAAGGTTGCCCTCCCCAGTACCTGCTGCAGGCTCGGGTCCCCCGGGCGGGCCGCTGCGAGGCGGTCTGAGCGGCTCCTGCTGATGAACACCTCCGGCTTTGTTTACAGGGGATTTCCCGGCTTCCTCTTCGCCGTTTTGGGCCCTGAAGCCTGCAACTTTACCGCTCTCCGTCCCCTCAACTCCCCTGCCGCGGCCTCTAGCTACCCCCGTGTTCTGGTTCTGTACCCCGCGTCCTCTGCTCCTGCCTGCCCCCGGTGCTCGGTCGAAGCCGTCAGACATAGCGCGGAATAGAATCGATCCTTGAGCTGAGCTCGGCGTTCGAGCAGGACCAGCCCCCCGGGCTCGAGCGCAGTGCTCGCCCCACCCACTGTCACGGACTAAAGCGCCGAGCACGGGCAAGGAGTGCCTCTAGCGGCGCGGAGGACCGGAGAGCGGGATCCGCAGCACAGCCGATGAACTGCAGCGCCGCCTACAGACCGGAGAAGCGGCAGAGGCATCAGTACCCGGGCCATGAAGCTGCAGTGCCGCCCACAGCCAGACGGGGGCGCCAGAGGCGGAGATGAGAGCCAACCCCAGTGAGCGTCTGCTGGCTGGCCCTGTATCATGTATAGTAAAATCAGTAAGACTAGTTCAATGTCTCCCAATGCTTTGAATTATACATAACACAGGGCCAGCTCAGCTCTTCTTGCAGGAGGAACTTGCCAGTGCTGGGCCTTCGCAATGAAATGAGGGAATTGAAACCACAGCTGTTTTGCACGCCCTCCCTTTACCAGTGTTGTTCATAAAGCACACCCGTTCTGGCTAGCAGCATTTCCACTTCTATGGCCCTGTTTAAAGCAGAAGCAGGTTCCTCGGGGGCGAGTCTGCGCAGGCACGGTCTGAACACGATGATCATCAGGGCTGGGCTAGTTGGGGGTCACCATTCACATTGATAACAGATAAAGGGTAACCCTGACCCTCTGCCCAGCCCCCTATACCGTGCCTATTCTATGCCCCTGGCCGGCGTGAGCCTAGGGTCAGCGGCACCTGGTTGCAGTATTTATTTGCCCCCCCGTAACACCAGATGATGGTATAATAACCTGGCCTCGCACCACATCCTTAATGAGAAGAGAGACTTGTTATCCTAAAACGCTTTGCACTACCGCTGCCTGGCGGTTAAAGGGTTAAACATATCTGTCGATAACCCGCAAACCTTTACTTTTATTTCTGGGCCCGCGTTGTCTGATCGCTTACCTCGCGCTCTCCACAATACAGCCCCGGTGCGATTATTGCCCCAGGGCTGCGAGCTGAGCCAAACCTTAAATTAGCACCCTTTAACCCTGCCTGCGCTGGAGCCAAGCCTCTCCTGTTTACACCGCCCGCTGCTTCACTTCCACCTTTGTCTCGGTTTCACTTTCTGCACGAAATGTGCTGCGCTTTAGAAAAGCATCAGGGCTCCTTCCTTTTATTCCCTGGCGTTATATCTGCAAATTCAGACCCCCGTGTATTATATTATAATCTTACGTGTATTTTTACTTATTATCCAATGCAGCGTATACGCGTAAAGATTGTTGTGAGCGTGAGCTGCCGATCAGGGACAGGAGTCAGGTGCGTTCTAAATCTGGTCACCGATTTTTTTTTTCTTTAAAGGGGCACGCCAGCCGTCGCTTGCACTTTCATGGGAATGGCAGCTGTGCGGTCGATGCTGACACCTCCTGGAAGATCTTTTGAGACGAGAAATCTAGCAGGGTCTGTCCAAACTCTACTGGGATCTCTGGCTCCCCCTGCCAGCCGATCACACACATTGCGATCAGCAATGCAAGGCTATATGAACCTCTACTGATCACTGATCTGCTGATTGGGCCAAATCCCCCCAAATTTAAAGGAGCTATCGTATGCATTAAAGGGAGAGTCTCTTTAAAACAAAATCCACTTGATTCTTCTTCAGCGCCCCAACATTTTGAGAACACAGCTGGCACGCTAGACGGTACACACTGCTTCCGCTGGCAAGCGGCACGGCTCCAGCTGTTGAAAGACGGGATCTTAATTGGGAGTAGTGAGAAAACATACATTTTTAGTTAAAACTATTTACAAAAGACCAAGTAGTGGATATGAGGAATGTTTTAAGATTTTTTTACTGCTGACATATTAACCCCTTAAGGACAATGGGTGGTCCCTAAACCCATTGAAAATAATGCATTTTGAGCCCGTACATGTACGGGCTTTGTCATTAAGGGGTTAAAAACTTTTTCACGTAAGCCCCGGTGAGCAAGCCTCTCACTTGCATACTGCATACCCCCCCAACAGTCCCGATTTTTGTGCTACAGTCCTGATTTTCAGGTCATGCTGTCCTGGGTAGCTGCCCCAATTTTCCCTGCTTTTGGAGCACCCCCTCTGCCTCCTTTCTTCACAAGTTAAATAATATCGATTTCATCGCTTTAGTAGTTTACTACATGTTTGTTGACAAAGATTCGTGCAAAGTACAAAATGTCATATTTTGTCATTCCTGTGAGCAGCAACCTTTTACCGCGGCATCATCAAACCCTCGCCGGGCGCGGAACGTCCTCCCGGGTCACTTTCATGAGCAATATTTGTACCGTGTGTGAAGATGAGAATTTGGATGGAAATTCCCTCATCTATCCCCAAAAATGAGTGCACAGGAAAGGAAAGTGGGAAAAATAGTTTATTTTGTGGAAATAAGGAAAAGAGAGAATAAACGCCAAAAGCAAAAATAAAACATGTAATATAAAGGAATATAAAACATGTGATGTTTACCTAAGTATTGATGCATCGCTACTCTTACCTTAGCAGAGGTTATTGTGCAAAGTGATCTGATCACAACAATCAGTGGGATGGTCTTATCAGCATCACTATGTTGTCATGGTAAGAGCATTGTTATTATTTTCTAGTTGTACAAGAATCATGTTTTTTGTGATCTGAGCTCCCATGGAGATCAATGGGGGGGTGGGGTAGCAGCTGCCAATCATACATCTGGCTACTGGTGATTTCCTAGCATACATGTGAAAGCTCGGCGCTTCTATTGCTTTTTACGCATGTATAAGAAGTGTAAGCTCCCGGGACGGGCTACCCAGAGCTCTTCCTCTTATTGGGCAGAGCTAGTCGCGCAGGCAGGGCATGTTGTGCAAAGGGGCGGGGTGAGGCCCAGACAGCCTTAAATGGGTTGCGAGTGGGCGTAGCTAAACAACAATCCCGCCCACCCGGAAAAGAGGAAACTGACCTGGAGACTCCGTGTCTAACCTGGAGAGTTCCCAGGTATACTAATGCTTCCTGGTTTAATGGAGGCAGTCAGGGGGTGACTTAAATAAAATAATAGAATAAAATAATATATTTCTAATAAAGTTCTAATTCCCATAAAGTAGAATGCATTGGAGTCCATGCAAGAGTTAATCATATAAAACCACAGAACCTTTTAAGAAGTCTTCAGAGCACAGATTTTGCTGATCACATCTCCTTGCACGTGAAATGCTCACCTCCTGACAGCACTGGTTCGTTGGCACTGCAGAAGGGGGGTCTATTCAGACCCCCAATGCGTATGTGTGGCAAGTTCTCTCATTGATTTCAGTGCCACTGATTTGCTGCTTATCGTCACCTCGAGTGCTGGCCCTGTGGCTTGCTGGTCCCTCTTTTAGTGGGGCGGTCAGAGACATTAAACGGCCCCTTTCAGAAACCTAATTGAAAGGTGTGTTCTATGAAGGTGTAGTTTAATGACATTTAACTCTTTGTGCTCGCAGACCATGTTCGTTCACTAATGTCATTAACACAGTCACTGCTTGGAAGCCTCCCTGCGGCTTAGTGGGACTGCAGCTGTGAAAGGCAATGCTTGTCTGTCACACGGCACCCCTCCCACGGCCATTTGGACAGGTGCCATAAAATAGAGGACGGAAGTACACAGAGCCAGAGAAGACACAATGTGAAGCGAGGCAAGGTCATTTACAGAAGCCAGGCTGCAGCTTCTGGAGAACAAGCAATAACCAAGCAGAGAAAGTCACACGCTTATGCCACCCAATACTTATTATTTGTATTTATTTGGTGGCGCAGTACGCAGTGCAGCTGGCAGCGGACGGGTGTGATGATCACGGCTGAAAATGCAGATAGTCTGCGGCTGCTGGCAGGGGCCTGATCGCGCCTGTTCTGGCCGGGTTCAGTTTAGTGAAAGTCACTAAGAAAGCAATCTGTGACTTTTCCAGATCAATAAAAAGAATGCGGCCGGGACAAATTCATTCTGCGAAAGCTTTAGGCACTCAGCAGCACTAAGAATGTTTAATGTCGGAGGACACTGGCACAAAGTTTGAAAGCAACTAATGGAACGGTCCGATCAACAAGAACATTCCATAGGTTCTTATGGTGCAGTCTTAAAACATTGCTCTAGAATTACTTTTTAAATATAACCCCGGACGCTCTTGCATTTTATCTCCTATCTATACAGACTACATGAAAAGTTGGACATCCCATCCCAAATCCATACACATTAATATGTAGTCGATCTCCCCTTTGCACTCTTCTGGGAAGGCTTTCCACAAGATTTTGGAGAGGTTCTTTGGGAATTTTTGCCCATTTATCTAGTAGAGCATTTGTGAGGTCAGACGCTGATGTTGGATGAGAAGGCCTGGCTCACGCCTGAGCGAGCGTATTGCTGTGATACAGAATTGTGTTTTGCTGTTTAATCATTCACTCCATACTGATTGTGCTGCGACAATATGTGCTGCGGAACTGAAAAATAAATGCCGGCACTCCTTACAGGGACCGTTAAATGTCCCTGACACCCCACTGAAGAAGAATGCTTGTAATCCGCGAGTCCTTTAATAGGTATCCTAAACAACAAAATAAATAGGAGCTGCCCTCCTCCTTCACGGTCTGACGTTTCTTCGGGTATTTGTTTTTTCGAAGGTTGACATTAAACTGTCCCTTTTAATAAATATTAGTGGCATTGTGCACGGTGTATTCTGGCCAAGCCGACCGTTACAGGCATTCCTGGGAACTTCTTGGCTCCGGCTACCCGGAGCCTTCCCTTGCGGGACGCGGCCAGGACTGCCCACTGACGTCAGAAGGAGGTGCTCCTGACATCAGTGGGAGGTCCCGATGACGTTGGGGGCGTTCCTGCCAACACCAGTGGGAAACACCCCTATTTAAAGGGAAAATGGGCGGGGAGCGGGGCGTGTCAAGACCCCGCTCCTGCGACCCAGAGGATTCGGGTCTTGACCCGGCAATCTCCGGGCAAACCCGGAGTGTTCCCAGGTATGGTTACAGGGGGGAAGGAGCACCTCTGCCACTGTGCGGTGCTGCTGCTGCTCAATGGGCCGGTCAGAAGGCCACTGATCTTCTCAAGTGGCACTATGGCATACCTGCCAACTTTTACTCCAGATGTGGGAGGGGATATATAACACTACATTACTCCGCCTACTTTAGGTCCCACCCCGTTCTGTCCCGGGGTGCCTGGAGCTTATTTACCTGCGTTTAGGCTGCAAGTATCTCAGACATACATAGCTTAATGCAATGCTTCCTGTGCATGGTATAACGCATTATGCACATGCAGTATTTTTATGCTCTGACTTTTACGGGACATAGTCCCGTAAAACGGGACTATAGGCAAGTATGCTATGTTGGACTCCACCCTGTCACCATAGCCTCCAGTTCATTTCCGCCTGGTGCCCCAGGATATGACATCATATCCCAGCGCTTAGCAGTAGGGGCTGAAGGGCAGCTGGTGGTGCAGCCCTTGGTGAGGCCTGCTGTTAATATGTCCCTGACTGGCAGTACTAGAGATAATGAGTCTGACGTTCTATTTAGTAGATTCCCTGCACAGCTGGAGGAGGTCACCGGGCCCCTGAGCATTAACAATAAGCCCAGCGCCCTGCCAATCGCCCAATGACCCCACAGCAGCTGCACCTGAGATTAGAACCAAGGGCAGAGCCTGGCACGCAGGAGATACACAGTCTGGAGGGGAGGGGTCAAAGGCAGTCACGTGACGCCGGCGACCCGCACTGCTTGCAGAGTTCTTCCGGTGCACTAAGTAAACTCCCCAGCTGCTTGTTCTCTCAGTCCCCCTGCCTGCAGCGGCCGGAGCGGGAGGTGCCGGGCTCTGCGGACTTCACTGCCAGCGGCTCTAAGGTTAGTGCACTGGAAGGTCCCGGCAATAACAGAGAGACCCGGGGGTAGGGACGGGAATTACTGCAACCGGGTTACGGTGAATGTAACATCTGGACCCGGGGTGGGGGATTGAGATCACTATCCGGAGCCGTCTCTATGGGGGGTGCCAAACAGCTGGTCTGCAGCAGATGATGTATGGGGGTTTCTAGCTTTCACTCGTTGGCAGTTTAGGAGCGCAGAGGGGGCCGCTGCCTGGGGTAAGGCTTGTGAAGGCTGCCTCTGCATTGGGGTCACAGTGTTGCCCCCATTAAACTTCCTTTCTGCAGCTTTAATAAACGCACAGCTGTTTTCTGCTTTATGTATCATCCATAAAACGTTCTATGTGGAGACGTTGATTTAGGTGATCTCTTTGAGGGGGTAAATAAGGGCAAAACACTCTGTGCCAAGGGCTTTACTACCCCAGGGGTCATGGCACCAAGGTGACACTTGGCACCATATCGTTTAGTTTGTAGCGCAGACCGATCCAGTGGGCAAACCGGCAGAAGCACACAGCACCGACTGCCACTGGACAACAGGTGCCCTGCAGTCACTTGAATCAAGTGTGTGACCATAGCGTGCAGATTGCCGCTTAGGCATGTGCAGCCCTTCTAATGCCAATAGTTAAAGGCGACAGCCCAACAGACAATGCTGCCCCTGTGTGTAGTATAAATGTTTTTATATATTATATACACGTGTATAATATAGATGTGTGTGTGTGTATATATATATATATCATGTGTCGTGCAGTGGGGCCCCGCTCAGCGCATGCCTGTATTTGGTAGTCTGTATGTATGGAGTGTCGCCTGGTGTCCGATGAATGAGCTCCGCCGGCGCGCAGACTGACGGGGAGCTAGCCAATCGGGCGATTGCCGCGTTGCATGTTTAAAAATAGAAGCTTCACTTCGCTGAGTCTGGCCAATCATAAAAGCGAATTCGCTTAGGGGGCGTTTCCTGACGTGGCGACGCAAACTGCTTGACCGTCCCGAGGCACAGCAGGCAGAGGAGGCTGCTGGTAGGTTACACTTGGTTTGTCCTTGAGGGAGTGACGCAGCCTTGGTTGCTAGGCAACTCCCAGGCGGTGTAGGAAGCGCTTGCAAGCCTTCAGTGGCACAGGCCTGGTTCAGGTTACCGTTACTGGGTACGGTTAAGCTGGGTACATGTCGGGGGCTGTGTGTATTCTGACCGGTTAAGTGCTCTAAAACATTGTAAAAAAAAAAAACCAAAAACTTTGTGAATCACACGCGCGCTTATCTGAGGTAGAAGCTGCAGGCCTTATCCTGAACAGACCTAGAGCCAGCGCTGCAGCTGACTGCGTGTGATGATGTCACACGTATGAACAGGTCTGGCCAAACTCATTTTCTCTGCATGGAGAATAGTTGGGTTGGGGGGCAATCTTCAAAATACCCCACGTGGCATTTCCATGCGCCGGGCCTCTGCTGCATGCGTCGGAGTGCGTGTGCGGTGGCTGCAGTGCCCCTTTAAGTAAAACTTTCCACCCGTGCCTGGATGTCATCAGTTGTCTCTTTGGTTCGGAGAAAGGAACGCTCTGAGTACGAACGCTCCACTGACTGTCGAGTTTTACCTCCAGTAACAGTATTGTTGCCAACCTTTTCCTGGAAAGCGCGCTCCCCCCGTCACTGGCTCCATATTTACTTTGCTATTTTTGATTTCCTGACCTACTGCTCTGAAGAATGACCTTATTTACGACCTTAAAACGCAGGGGCTGAGGACTGTGCGCCCGCCGACCGCCTGTGTCTCCGAGTGAAGGACGGTTAGGATAGGGGTTGCTACCCCAGTAGAGCTACGCTCCGGCCATCGTATGCGCTGTGATCCCTTCACATTTTCGTGGTGGTCTCTTGCTGAGTCCCCCAGGCTGCCCCTTTCAATGCTGCTGGCTATTTTCAGTGCCGGAGATGCTGTTTCTCCTGACATGTGATCTATTTGCCTGCAGCCATTACTCGTGGGGCTGTCAGGGACCCTCGCATGTCCTTTTAAACATAAGGCTGCTCGCAAGGGAAGAGTTTACGCCGCACATTACTTCTGTATTCCGGCTACAGACCTCACTTCTTTAGCAAGTCACCGTGTGTTTGTTGGCCAGATCCTTTTTAGTAGAGAGATGATTAAAATTGCCTTTTTTTTTTTTTTAAATGTGATTTTATTTATTTATTTATTTTTTGGTTATTAATTTGTTAGAAATAATCTTCCCAGAAGCAGGCGTTAAACTGAGAATCTTCCAAACCTATCCTTACAACATATCGTTTAATTTAGTGTTTTGTATCGCAAAGACCAGGGTTTTCAGCGTCACAGCTACAGAAGTTGAAGAAATGACCCCAAAGTATAATTACTCGTCCAGGTTGGATTTGCGTCTTTTTCAGCACGTGAAGTGCGCTTCTTGTTTTAACAGTAAGGAGGGCTGAGCCATCCTTGTATAATGCATAAGTTAATGCATCAGACCAGAGGAGCCCAACCCCCAGCTAAACAAACCATGAATTCTGTATACCCGTACCTGAAAACAAGTTGTTCAATAAACGGTATGATTGAGACCCCCTGTGCAGCCCATGAGGGCCGCGGGCTGGAGTTTTGCACCCCTGAATTCTACCATCCAAGTAAGACCATCCAAGCTCCTTCTGCAGAAGATCCTCGCTGTGGTGTTACAGTGAAGTGAAGGAGTTGAAACCATCTCTCTCCTTAGTGAATAAGACCCCACTTTGTTTGTGAATTCTTGTACCGTATCAGTAAACAGGTCACGAGTTCCGCATGTCCTGGTGTGGAAATAAACGGTGTCATTCTGTGATGTTTGGCCCCGTGTCAGAATACCTCTGGTTGTCAACTTCAAAATTTTTTTTTTTCTTTTTCGTTTTTTGGGTGAATATTATTATATTATTTTAGTGAAACCGCAGATAAAATTGGCCGGTTGGTTCTTAGGTGCCGTCAGACTGTGTGTTTCTGTGCCGCGGGACGTTACCCGGCCGGTCCCAGCCTTGTGTTCTTGGCAGCCGCTCGTCATGAACTCGCCGTTACCTAGAAAGATTCCTCTGACATACGTGGGGCAAACAGTGAAAGCTTTTCTCACTTTACTCGCTTGTGTTCTTGCCTGAGGAATCAGGTTTTTTTTCTTTTCAAGTTTAAAAAGTCAAAAGAAAAACAAAAAAAACCAAACAAACCTTGAACCCGCCTGTGCCTTTTAACACTTACAATCCCGGAGATTTCTTCTTTATGGGGAGGACAGTATAGCTAAATTTCCCGTTTAAACAGAAGGTTAACGTCCATGATGATTAGCTTGGATTTCCATTAAAGGGACTCGTTCGGTAAAGGGAGCGCTGGTTGTTGCCGGTTTTGCACCTAGAGGAATTATCTGTCCAGAAGCTGTTTGGGGAGAATTGTGTCCATAAAAGTTACGAAGTAGCTGTTTCTTGTTATCTTATCGCCTCTGTGAACGGCTGTGAACAGTCGCTCGCTTTCCCTTTTCTGTTAATGTTTGCAGTCAACCTCATCGCTCTCTCCTTCCTGATAGTTGTAAAACAGGTCGAAGGCAATGTGACCTTGTTCCAAGTGGCGCTTTAACAGAAATGTCTGCGCATGCACAGCTGCTGTAGTATCACGCTTTTGACCTGCGTAATTTTATTTTATGAAGAGAGTTCAATGCTTGTTGCTTTGTGTAAATTGGCGCATGCAATGTGTTTATTAAAGTTGGATAACTGATTGAAACCAGGAAGTGTAAGTATGCAGACTTCCTGTACCTTCTCATTGGTGCTTATTGATGACAATGAAGCCTATTAAAGGGCTCGACAAACCTTGGGTCACCATGGCAACTAGAAAGCAATTCTTTGTGCCAATGGGTTTGCAGGGCTGCCATCATGAATCCGATGTAGCAGGTGACATGAGGCGCTCAGCCGGCTCACAATGCCCGCTACACGACCCCGCTGGCTGCACTGTATGTGTTCCACTCCCGCAGCATGTGTGTCCAATCGCTCCCGCAATGTGTGTGTTCCACTCCCGCCACATATGCGGTCAATCCCGCCCACCCGACCTGCAGATTTCACGTGCAGTCCCACCAGGCTGCCTTCGAGTTGCTCCCTCACAGCGTCTCCTTTCTTGCTCCGCCCAGGAACACAGCGGAGTCACGGGAAGTGACATAAAATCACGTGACTCCGCTGGGTTCCTGGCCGGAGCAAGAAAAGAGACGCTGTGAGGGAGCAGCGCCAAGGCAGCCTAACGGGATTACCGTGACCTGCAGGTACAGTGTCTGACCTCCCGTGCCCGCAAGTTTCTTGGCGGAACCCGCCTCCCAATGCAGTCCTCTATTGTGTGTGTGTGTGTGTGTGTACGCACTGTGTGTGTGTGTACTGTAGCATCATTTGAGTGTGTTTACTGCGTGTGTGTATGAATGTAGTCCATATTGTGTTGTAGCACATATTGTGTTGTAGCACATATTGTTTTGTAGCACATATTGTGTTGTAGCACATATTGTGTTGTAGCACATATTGTGTTAGAGTGTATGTATCGGTGTATAGTGTTGGTATTTGTGTACATGAACACAGAATGTTAGCATGTGCCTGTTACTGTATGGTGTTAGCATGTGTAAATGTATGTTTGTGGATGGCAGGGCTGAACAAACCCCAAAACAAACCCAAAATAACATGATTGGGGAAGAAAACAAAGAGCTCGCTTCTAGATCCAAAGCCAATTTTTCGCCCCTGCCCTATCATATGTATGTTGGCAAAATATCCGTGTTCAGCTAACATACATGTGATTGGCTGCCGGTACTCATGATTTTAATCATTGACTAGAATGGGAGTTTAGTTGAGGGCATGCACAGGTATAGTGGTGTATGCTGCCTGCTTTAGGTGGAGGCGACGGGGGAGGGGTTAGGTGAGACTCCGGCAGCTACAGTATGTCTGTCTGCATGCAGCGGAACGCGTTGGGGTTCACGCCACTCCAGTAACTTGAAAACAGGGTTCTTATTATTAATTGATGTGCTTTGTCTTCTGTAATCTTTCGGCATCTTCTGGTACAGAAGGAAACCACTATATCAGAATGAGATGTCATTGTGCCAGTATATACTACCACAGTGCACCTCCATGCTTTCTCCTGCTCCCGATAAAATACATCCATGATCAGTGTGTGTTCTCCCCAAGAGATCTCTGACCACTCATTGCATTAACCATGTCTGGTGGCGGTGGATAGTAAGCTTTCTCTGCGGCGTAGGTAGACCTGTTCATCTCATTGCAATGCCTTCTTTCATAAATACGAGGACTCGAATATTTCGCCCTTCTGCTGTGAGGCGGGGGTTAGTTGACCGGGGTGATAATCCATACTGCTGCGCTGTTTCTCTGCAGGTTGGAATTGCGAAGCGTCAAAGCCAAGAGTAAGATCCGGACACCATGGCTGGCCTCCTGAGATCAGTGGCAACCAGCTGCTCAAGTCCCCTGTTCAGCAGTGTTATTTCCCTGAAGGTTCAGACTGTGAAGACACCATGCCTGCGCATGTTCCGCACTCACCGAGCGCTTTGGTGCCAGCAGCCCGTAAAACCAGGTAACCTCGATGCGTGCAGGCCATGACACCCAAGCCTATGCTATGTATGACGAAACCATTTTATTTCACTCACTATTTATCGTTTATACTTTAATTATTAATTTATTACGTTAATTTAGCACATCTGTTCACATGCTAGAAAACTGGGCCAAATGTATAAATGAATGGCCCAATCGGCTGCAACGTGCCATCAGTCGCTATGGTGACAAGACCACTTTTAAAACTGCTAGAATCACAAGCCCTGTTGAATTTATTGGTTCTTAATGGTTGGAGTGAAGCTGTGATACGTTAGGTGTATGTTTACTGTACTGTGGGCACTCGGTGAGTTTTTAGTTTCCACTGTGTCATTTCTATGCTGTATAAAGGGCCAGCGGTTGCCAGCGTCTATAGAAAGTTGACTACTGTTTTCTGTGTTCTGCTGTCCACTAGCGGAACCGGTTTCCCCAAGGTCCTCGCACATATAGAAGGACTTGTCATGTTGAATTTGTTTTGTATATTCTTAAATATACCATATTTCTTAAATACCATAACTCTTTTAAACTCTATATTTGTGTGTGTCTATATATTTATTCACACATACATAATATATTGTATGTCAGAGTGTGATAATCCATGAATCTTTAAATTGTATATAATATGTCAAAAGGAGCAAGAGCATATCATTCAAATTCTCATGCGCGATCCTCCAACTTTTTTGTTACCTACCAATACAAAGAAACTGGACAGCACCCATAGAGCTTCACATTTAAAATTGAAGTGAGGGCTGGCAGCTCTTGGCCTGTGGGGCAAGTACAACCAGGTGGCCCTCTTTCTCTCTGTATCGGCCCCTCTTTCTTCCCTTGTGCTCCTAGCACTACGGTGCCACGTAATACAGGGTTATGCTGGTCTGAGGATAACAAAGCAAGAATTCAGTGCATACACTGCCAACATAATAATAATAATAATAATAAAAATTATTTAAATATCGGGGATTCCGTCATGCCAATTTTGGTGAGTCCTATCTAATTTCCATGGCTATATTGCTTACAGAGGAGCTGGATCAGTGGGACTGCACTGTATTATAACCCAGTGCGACTCTCAAGCGATTTAAAGCCCTCTGTGGGCACTATAATAACGCATGTGTTTGGCACATTCGTCAAAAATCCTTTGACATAGTGGTGGGGTAAGCAATGTAGTCTAAAGGAGTCCCCAATTTTTATGCCTTGGTTGGTTTTCGAATGGCATGGTTCTGGATTCCTGCTTGTTTTGAATTTATTAGTCATTATCATTCTAGTTATTTTTTTGATGTTTCCTCTTGAGGTCCATTTCCCTAGCTTCCTCCTTGGTATTTCCACCCTACAGTAACAGGGGCAACTCCAGCAGGACAAACATATTTTGGGATGAAAAGATGACATCATGTGACGACACCGCGTTGAAATTCCCTGCCAATGATTGCTTGTGAAGATTCTAACACAGCTGATGATCTCTTAAAATATGTTTTCTGGCTTTTTTGGGCTCATATTCCTTCCCTTTCCAGGGATTCCATACAAACAGCTGACAGTGGGAGTCCCCAAGGAGATCTTCCAGAACGAGAGACGAGTGGCGCTGTCACCTGCAGGGGTACAGGCCCTGGTCAAACAAGGTTTCAATGTTGTGGTGGAAGCGGGCGCAGGTGATGCATCCAAATTCTCAGATGACCAATACAGAGAAGCTGGTGCCGTAATCCAGGGGACCAAGGAAGTGCTGGGGTCAGACCTTGTCCTGAAGGTAAAAAATATTTTTGTTAATTTTTTGACATTGTTATCCCTGGAACAGACTATATAGAAACCTTTAGGTTCACAAGCTTGGAACCAAATGTCTTAATTCCCTTAATAAACATTCACCCCCCCCCTCAATTGCCTGATACCTCGTTATTAAAATGTGTTGCCTAATCCAGGTTATTTTTTTTTTTTTATTTATACAATACTGTTCAAAAGTTTGGGGTAATGAAAAACAAGGAAAATGTCTGGCTCTAACAATTGCAAAAGGGTTTTCTAATGATCGATTACCGACTGCAACGTGACATCGGAATACTGGAATAATAAAAGGCCTTTGTACACCTATGAAAATACTCCATTAAAAATCAGACGTTTCCAGCTACAATAGTCCTTTCTGACAATAGTAACGGCTGCGCTGTGTTTCTGATCCATTATTTTATTGAACAAAATTTGCTTTCTTTTATAAACAAGGACATTTCTCAGTGACCCCAAACTTGTGAGTGGTAGTGCGTGTAATGAGCATTACAATTAGAAAGTAGAAATGTATTATAAAACGTATCTGCGTTTAGGTGTATATATATAATTTTTTTTTTCTTTGCTGTCCTTGTTCTTTTGTAAATTTGTGTCATGGAAATTGTGTGCACTTCCACCAGCTTGATGTTTGACCCCCGTCAGTGTTGTTTCTCATTTCTGAGCTTTACTGTAGCACCAAACCCGCTTGCCTTGTTCCATAATCCGCTGGATTTTTCCAGGTGCGGGCGCCCATGTTAAATCCGCTGCTGGGAGTGCATGAAGTGGACCTCTTCAAACCTTCGTCTACCCTCATCAGCTTTATTTACCCTGCACAAAACGCAGAGCTGCTCAACAAACTCGCGGAGAAAAAGGCAACTGTATTGGCCATGGACCAGGTGCCACGTGTTACAATCGCTCAGGGATATGACGCGCTCAGCTCCATGGCAAACATTGCAGGGTAGGTAACTTCTTCGGTGTTCTTCTCGCCAGCCATAACTTAAACAGGGATTATCTGCCATGTGCTTAATGTGCTAATGGTGAGAAATACATATGAATCGGCAAAAGCCTAACTATACTTGTCTCAGAAATTCAGTGTGCCGTGTACAGTATGGCTGACAGACTCTGACCTCATGTGGCAGCCTCTGTATTATAGAAATAGTTAATTAATAAATAGTATGTGATTTGTATTTTGTGACATGACGGCCTGTCTGGGTACTAGATAGGCTAATGGGCTGTATCTCTGAAACTGATGGTAAAACATTCATATGTACAGAAAAAAACTGATAAGGCTCAGGGCCAAAGAAATGTCAGTAGCTACATGTAAGGATGAGACTTTACCCTTCTAGTGGACAGGAAGCAATGAGTTTCAGTGTTGTTGCTTGAAAGGTTTAACTCCTTCAGTCCCCTTAGAACGTACCTGTACGTCCTTTAAAACCTTTTACAAGAAGCCCATTAGGACTTAGAGGTACGCTACCCAGGAGATCAGGCTGTCAATGGACTGTGAGCACAGGTACACCGTCATTCAAGGAATGCCTGCTCACTGGTAGGGGTCACTGGTAGGGGTCACTGGAAGTTCACTTGTCCACAGGAGTGTCTCAGCAGGGTCTTTTAAAATGTCATTTCAAAATGTAAGTTTTTATCACTGATAATTATGATAGATTCTAATCTATTTATTGATCAGATATGAGTGTGAAATTCTACTCGGGTTTTAGCGATGGTAATGGACGATCTTTTATGTAGAGGTTACACGTATCGTCCGTTAGAACCGCGCCGCCGCGTAAGCGTTTAGCAGCCCGGATGCGAGGATACCTTTCATCCAGTGACTCTGAAGGTAGTTCTATCACTGTAAGGACGACTATTAGAGGATTGTCGTCTATAAAAATTGATCAGCTTCAGAGACTGATTTGTTGCGTCTTCGTTGTATTAATTGACGCGCTCTCTTTCCTGCTCTGCAGCTACAAAGCGGTTGTTTTGGCAGCAAACAACTTTGGGCGCTTTTTCACCGGTCAGATCACGGCAGCTGGCAAGGTCCCGCCGGCGAAGGTAAGCGTTTACAAAAGCCTATGGGAATTGTGCAACATACGGCGCGTGCGTAGACTTGTATATAAAACCATACTTTCTCACGCCAGGGGGAAGCTTAACTATAAATTCCTCTGTTTTTTACTATATATACCTTGTGTATCTTAAGTGGTTAAGATGTCTGCTCCATGTGGAATGCTCAGAATGTGGGATTCTAATACTTCTATAGTATATATTGCTTCCTGGGTTTGTAAACTCCTTTACATAGGTTTATTTAGCGAAATAGAATTATAGGGGAGAGTGATGGATTCCTGCTAAAGGCATGTTTCGCGTGGCCAGTAGATGGCGCTGCTGTTCCAGGAAGCGTTTTCAGATTTCACAACATGCCAGAGATGGTCCGGAGGGAAGTTCTCGGCTCTTGTGGACAGACTCTTCTGGAAAGACACAAGGGATCTTTCCGTACGAGTCATTCTAAGTATATCTGACGTGTCCTGTATTAGGACTTCATTGCAGATATATTTAGTTCAATCTGCAGATTAAAGTTGGTGTCACCTGAGTCCGGATTTGTATTGATAGTTTGTCATTGAGCCTAAGTTTCAATGTCATTCCTTTAAAGAGGCTTTCGGTGGCCATGGCTGTCACTTTACACAAAGCCTATACTTTGCACTTTAGTGCACTAAATAAACCTATGTAATGTGTACAGACTTAAATTGATAATTGCATTGAATGTATACCATGAGAGCATCCGTCTAATGTTCCTGCGCTGAGAGTTCACTACCCTGTTACGTTACTGATGATTGGTCGGTTCAGGAAGCTTTTGGAAGAATGAAAAGCAGCGACGATTGGATGCTTAGTGCTAGTTTTGTCCCATTGAGACAGATTTCTGCTTCCCTGAATGAAACATCTGAACAAAATATCAATTGTAGGCTTTCAGGAAATGTAGTAAAGCTAAAAGCTGCGATGGGGGTCTTACTAGATACCAGCCACCTATTCTGAAAAACAAATGGTCATTGCTACGGACCATTACCCAAAAAAAAATCCTTGTTATCCCCATCTGTTTAGAAAGGATAAGATAGTGATCACCTGCAGGTACTTCTTGGGTTGTGAATTAAAAAAGGAAATGTATGTTGATTTGTTTCATCTCACTAATTTAAATAAACATCCTATTTAGCGTCTGGAAGGAATCTGTTGCTTTCACGTCTCGCAGATACTTTAATCTCTGGAAAACTGTAATCCCCTTTGTGTTTTTTGTTAAAAAATAAAATCACGTAAAGTTGGAATTCTCTATCCTACACTTAATAGTTCTGTATACCTAATAATAAAATGAATCTGTATGACAAACCCACCTTCTCTTTATGGTAAGAGAACTGTCATCTTAACTAGTTGTTTCTTTTTTCCTCCCCCTTTGCTGAACCCGGCTCTCGCAGTCCTAAGCAGGGGACTGGGCTCATCACCAGGAATTAGTTACATCTATGTTGCCGGTAAACCCTGCATCCGGTGAAATAGTTCTACGTATTCCAGCAATGACACTGATTGAGAAACAAAACGCCAGAGCTGCCTCGTTAATGTCTTACCTTTTGTGTAAAAACGAAAAAAAACAATGGAGGAGTCACCAGCTTTCGTTTATAGTATAGGGAATCGCAATAAACGCACAGTCCACGTTTAGGATCAGTAAGAAGACCTTGTCGATTCGTAATATTGACGTCTCATGTTTATCGCCCCCTTTAGGTCCTTATCATCGGAGGTGGTGTTGCTGGACTGGCTGCTGCAGGAGCTGCTAAGTCTATGGGGGCGATCGTTCGTGGCTTCGACACCAGGTATGTCGCGGATTGTAAACCCTTGATTTCCGCTTCTTATGTGTAACCTTAAAGCATGCGCATGTTGGTGAGTACAGGTGGGCCAGATGTGCATTACTTGGAGCTTCACTACTGTTTCTATCGACTTTTTGGCGTGTGTTTATAAATAGGAAAGTCTCCTAAAATCCACACAGATATGTTCTAATATGTCTAAATTATTTAGTTTTAGGAAAAGACAAATTGTGTTCTATATCTGAGCAATTTATGAAATGACAACTCTTGTAGTTACCATAATCTTTAAAGTCAGGAACTGAACATGCAGAAGGAAGGAAAATAATTACCGTCTGTGGTTCACTGGTCTCCCCCTAGGGCCGTAAACTGTACTCCAGATCTGAAGCAGAACCGCCTAGTAATCTGTTCTCAGCAAATTGGGCTCATTAATCATTCCTAAAACCTGATGTGGTTTGTGGTCTCCAGGATCAGTTCCGTGTTCTGTTTTAGCTCACGAAGACATTCTGTGGTGATGGAGAAGAGCAGCGTGAACTATTCTGTCGTGTTTAATCCACAGGGCTGCCGCATTGGAACAATTTAAATCCCTCGGAGCTGAGCCTCTCGAGGTGGATCTGAAGGAGTCCGGAGAGGGCCAGGGTGGTTACGCCAAAGAAATGTCCAAAGAGTTCATTGAAGCAGAGATGAAGCTGTTTGCCAAGCAGTGCCAAGATGTGGACATCATCATCACGACAGCTCTGATTCCCGGTATATACTGTTGGATACTGTACTCTTTAGCTTCCCAGGCAGCCTCGCTAGTATTATTCATATAAAAGGACTTTTATTACACATTCATCAACCTGTTCATCACAACGCTCCATTCATGCTCCGGTTCTCATGCCGCTAATTGGTCGCTTATGGAATGAACAAATCATTCGTGTATAAGGTTGTTTGTGGCATTAGACTGTCGCTTTAAATGGGGATTGAAGCTGCAGTACAAATTTAAACAATATTAAAGGCCGTGTTGGCGCACTGTTTAATATCCAAGAAACTTAACTCTTTAATTCACTGTTCCCTTAATTGAATGCTTGAATCTCCTCTGCTTGCATAAAGGCATAGTTTACATTATCTGTTGAATTGTGTAAAATACTTATTTTTAAAATGTATTGTATTTAGGTAAAAGAGCTCCCATATTGTTCCGTAAAGACATGATTGATCTGATGAAGGAGGGCTCCGTTGTGGTTGACCTGGCTTCTGAGGCAGGAGGAAACATTGAAACTACTAAGCCTGGAGAACTCTATGTTTACAAGGTAATGTTTAATTACACACCTAGTGTAGGGAAATCCCAGTGTTTTTTATTTTACCTCTTTAATCCGCTTCAACCCACCATGGTGCTGACTCTTAAGATCTCCTTAGATCAAACATCACTCCAAAAGCGACTAACCAAGACCTGCCATCTTTATTCTTAAGATTCCCTTTTTAAGGTTTTCTTTGACCTTAATTCCCATTTTTTTTTTATTTCTTTTTGCAAACAATTTTAATAACCACAGAAGGAAATGTCCGTCCACAAATCAGTTTGACTAATATTTGCTGGGCTGGGTTTTGGAAAAATAGATTGGTTTCCTTCTAAAAGTTCAACGGTCATAAACAAAGATGACAGACTGTCAGATGCCTGCTTCTAAATGTGATATCAACCGATAACATTGCTAGTATTAAATTTAAAAAAAGCAAAAAAACGCCAAACTTTACAAACCGCATCAATAAGTATCACTGAGCACCTTTGTGTTGTGATGAAAACGTGTCTTCCTTCCCTGCTAGGGAATAACGCATATTGGATACACAGATTTCCCAAGCAGAATGGCTACCCAAGCAAGCACCCTGTACTCAAACAACATCATTAAGCTTCTGAAGGCGATCAGCCCCGACAAGGATAACTTTTACTATGATCTGAAAGATGACTTTGATTATGGCACCATGGGCCACGTTATCAGAGGAACTACAGTCATGAAGGTGGGTGTCTTTTTTTTTTTTTGGGATGTTATGAAAGCAGTAGCCATGTCTTCATTACTTTTAGCCGTTGTCTCGTCAGCCTAGACATTGTGTGCTCTGCTCCTTAGCTTACATTCTCCCTCAGTTATCGCTATATTCATTCTAGTCGTTTGGGACCATTGGCTGGATCGTTTATTTCACGTTGCTGAGACCAAAAGTGTTTCTGATCATTTCTTTTGCCTTTTCCCATAGTTCTAGAAAATGAATGACGGTACCTTCTATCCTTTTTCTAAACGCTGCCTAATCTGCACTTCATTTCGCTTGAAGCTCCTCCTTATGATCTGCGGCCATCGAGTTGGCTTTCCAGCAGGGAATCATTTATGTCAACATATCTAAATATCTATTTTACTTGTAGACTCTGCTCCACATCAACCCAATTTATCGTCCCCCCTTTTTACTCCGCATCTCAGGATAGCAATCCTGATGTAGAGTCTGGACCGGGATAACCTCCCTGCGAGTCTCCATGTGCTTCGTGTGTCTGCATAATTGAATCAGGCGAATCGAGTGCCAGCTCCACGCAAAATATTTTGGTTTAAATTACAAAGCGCTCTCTCGAAACCCAGAGCCATATATAACAATAACACTGTAATATGTTATTCTAAAGCAATAAATGGGAAATGTTCATTGTTATTTTTAGGTAATGATTGCAACACACATTCTCCAGTGTCTCCAGTCTTACATTACACGGTGTCAGATAAGGTTGTTTTCCCAGCAGCTGCGTGTTTGCCATATGGCTACAATACCCCGTCCTCTGTATGGATCAGTTTAACGTGTGCTGGGTAGTAAACCCGGTTCACCTGTGATTCCTGGCTGCAGGGTTTTTTGGGGGTTTTTTTTGTTGCTTCATATACTACCATTTTCTTGTAACCCAAATAAAATAGCGTGATAAAAGGGATAATATACTGGGGCAGAATAATCACACCAGACCTTCGAAAAGGAGGCTAAGGTTGCTTTTAAATGGTGTACGCATAATTTCTAATTTTTTTTTTTACATTTTTGTTTAAATACAAATTAAAGCTTTTATGATGCGCACTGGGCTGCAAAATGTAGTATTTACGGAAAACGTCATACCTTTTTAAGAATGTTAATGCTCGAGCAGAAGCGCGTGTTGCCGGATTTCTCCTTGGCCCTGGATTAGGTGGTTTGGTGCCCAATTTCTTTTCGTTGGAGGAAACGTTGTACCCTGCAGCTTTGGAAATTGGACAGAATGTACGGCAGGCGCTTTGGATATATGCGGGGGATAATCTGTATGATGGATTATTTACCATGAAACTCAAACCTGAGCAAACCGGCTCGTTTCGTTGTGAATGTTCTAACACTTTATGTTGTCTCTAGGACGGAAAAAATATATTTCCAGCACCTCTACCTAAAAAACTGCCAGAGGCGGCTCCCATTAAACATAAAACGGTAGCGGAACTGGAAGCCGAAAAAGCATCTGCCATTTCCCCGTTCCGGAAGACCATGAATAGCGCCTCTGCATACACGGCCGGTGAGGACTGCGCTCCGGCAAAGGGCTTTTCATTTTGTTTGATAAAATGTTGGCGTTTTGCATTTTTTTTTGTCTGCAAGAAGGGAAGGTAGAGCGCTCAGGCATCATAATAGAAAATAAATTTATAAATTGGCGCTGTCGGAATGATCTCATGGGTTTTGCAAGTAGTCTTTTAATACTTGACCATGGCGGCATCCTTAGCTACGTAGATTAAACGTGAGATTTCATGGCCCCCACCCAGCCTTCGTTTTTATTTAATTTTTGTAAAATGTCCCTTACTTGGCCCTTGGCCCTAGCGTTATTGAGGATATTCTATATGCTTGTCGCGTGCAGGATTTTGTTCCCACACTAATGGGTATACGGTGGACGCAACCTGCGCCAAACCGTGACACAGAAGTAGCACAAGCAACCCGTTATTGTCTCACTAATATATGCACCCCAACGTACGGTATAATCAGAGTAGGAAATACTTAATACAGTATATGATCCAGGTACATAGACAGGAAAAATAAAACATTATTACCTCTACTGTTTTCTTTAGATGCTTTCTGGCTGCTAGACTGTATGTAAATGCAAACGCTTTTCTATAGCCCGAAAATAATTATAGCTTCCATTATAAAGTATAATATTTTTTATTACTTTGTCTTTTCTAGGCTTGACCACGCTCCTTGGACTGGGCATTGCTTCTCCCCATTCTGCTTTTACTCAGATGGTGACCACCTTTGGTCTCGCTGGGATTGTTGGCTATCATACCGTGTGGGGTGTTACACCGGCTCTGCATTCCCCTCTTATGTCCGTCACAAATGCCATCTCCGGTAAGTAATTTATCCGCCCAGCTTCTGTAATTTTGATCCTTGAAATATTGAAATTCTAATAAAAAGAAAAATAAACCTGTACTTATTTACATATAAATATAACAGCTGTGGAAACTATTTACATACAATATTGGATGTATACCTTTCTTTTTATTTATTTATTAATGCAGAGCCCCTTATAATGCATACATCTAACAAAGCTAGAAATGACGGGCTAAGGCAATCTGTTACGTTGGCTAAAGAGGACCCTCCGGCTAAAGAGTACCAACCGGAGGTGGATGTGTATTGCAGGGAGATATGCTTTAGCTGCAAAGATATTACACGTCTCTGAAGAAGTGGGTTTAGATAAAAAAATGTTTGGCTTCTTCTTGGAGCTTTAATTAGGGATCAGAGTGTGAAAAGAGCGCATTCACAAGAAACACGGTATCCGTTCCTATTCAGCATGATGGGACTTTGATAATTCTTTTTTACAGCTTGTTATTTTGGACTATTTGTATAGATTGTTATAGAAGGAAATTTGATCAGCTGTATTTGGAAATAATATTGATCTTGGGCACATAAAGCAAACTCAGGCGCCGCACGAGTGGAACTGTGAAAAGTCTTGGCCTCGAAAGAAATTCAGCATATCCCAGATCATTCCCTTATTTAATTTACATGGAGCTATTCACTAAAGAGTGAACTGTAGGGAAATCAAGGTGAGGGTGAGATGGTTATTGTATCAATTTTAAGGATGCAAGACAAAGACAGTTTCTTTTGCGGGCGCCTGCTTTATATAAAATCATTTAGTGTACTCGGTCTGTTTGCTCCCTTCCCAAAAAGTACATATTTAGTTTTGATTTCACACATGGCTGGATGAGCCCTGGGTCTGGCTTCGCTCGCTTACTGAGAGTTTCAGTCGTTAAGCTATTCATTTTTTGCAAAATAATATTTATTAAAATTCCTGTTTCTGTTCATGCGAATCAACACCACATGGACAATGTTGATAAAATCATATTAGATACGCAGGAGCACACCCGTTCCTTATCTCAAACTTTCATTTTGGCATATATATATATTTTTTTTCTTCTAGGTCTGACAGCCGTTGGAGGTCTTGCACTCATGGGGGGCAATTATCTCCCCACCAACACCCCCGAGTTACTAGCTGTGCTTTCTGCATTTGTGTCTTCTATCAACATTGCAGGTAAAGCAAATACTAAGTGAGATCATATTATTATATCAAAACTAAAAAAATAAACGTGCATTATTAAATAAAACTGGCAACAAAGGTAAATGTGATTTAGTGGCAAAAAAAGCATCATCTATCGCAATCGATAAAGGGGGCCGTGCTTATGGGATTCTATAAACTTCTCACCCATTATGAGAGCCTGTTGTACATATGGGCACCCCTAATACATACACCTGTTCCTGCTCCACAAAAGCAAACCGCGTTTGTTTTACTTAAAGGGACAGCTTACTGCCCCTGACAGCCTCACAATAGAACACATATTAAAATGCTCTGCAAGTACTTTAATACTCCTTCTTTAAAAAGGGCATTAAATTAATTACTTGGGCAGAAACTGCTGCTTCCTGCCTCATAAAGGACTGGATCTTCTCTGCAGTGGTCCTCCCCGCGCATGTGCGCAGTCCTCCCTAGTATCACAGAATATTCAGCTGAACACATCTCCTCCAGAACATAGCTGAGAGATGGAGAAAGAGGGAAAGGCACATGAAAGCCCCCATTCATTTGAAAGGGGGGATACCATGTAAATTTAAAGAGGCATCCTCCGCTGTTATATACATCAGGGGCTGTCGATTAACTCTAACACCTACAACCCTCAACCAGCTAGAGGCAATCTACAGAATAGGATTAGGGTAATAGCCACGCACGCCTCATCGGGGGTTGCTTCAGTTGCGCGATTAACAAATAAAACAAAATGTTTGTTGGCCGCTCATGGAAATTCCTAAATAATAAATTCAGTATGAAAATTATATGGAGCTAATTGAGCCAAAGATCCTCTGCTCGCCAAGATATTGCTTTCCCTTACTCACTGTCTTTGTGTAAGTCATTCTTTAAATGGTTGTCACGATCCGAGCCAAGCTGATATATCCCGTAAATCTAAAGCAGAAGTGTGTGATATTCTGGGCTTTGGCCGAAATTACTGCTTTTAGACACAAAATAGACGTGCGTGTGAGCCAAGGACATGTACGCTGCTTTAACGGGATCAAAGCGAAGATGCCAGCACCGCTTTAGCACCGGAGCAAAGCGCAGGCTTTCCTGGAAAGTTCAACATTTTAAATATTTTTTTTACATATATATATTTTTTTTTACCACCAATAATTATTCTGCATGCGGAGGTGAGATTTTTATTAAATCTGCTTGTTTACTTGATGTATTTAATAGTCTTAAATTCACTTTGGCCTGGATTTTTATTAGGGATAGTTTTTATGGAAAGCATAGACACATTTGCTTGTTCACAAATCCCACTGTAGACCCCCAGTGTTCTCATTGCCAGTTGTCAAGTTCTGTGTTAAACCCATTTGCGGTCCAGATGTTCTTTTCGATGGCAAGCTCTGTGGGTCAATCCCTAAACAAACCTACTGCTAATATATACCTTATGCATGTGTGTAACTAATGCACAGAGTTTAACCCTGTCATTGCGTTATAAGATGGGAGATTACACTGATTGCCATAAGCAGGGCCCCCTTGATGCATCTGGGGAGAGACGGGGGGGGCGGCATGTGTGTATATATATATATATATATATAGATGTATATCTTGTCGGCTGCTTTTTGTGTATTTTAAGATGTATTTTATGTGTGCAGGTGGCTTCCTGGTTACGCAGAGAATGCTGGACATGTTCAAGCGTCCAACCGACCCCCCTGAGTATAACTACCTGTACCTGCTGCCCGGAGGGGTATTTGTTGGGGGCTACGCAGCTGCACTCAACAGTGGCTACAACATTGAACAGGTAACCTGCACACACTGCCAGTAGGGGGCGCCAGCACATGCCGTGTATTTGCGATTATTATTATTAATATCTTTTATTTATATATCTTATTCTCCGCACATCCCAACATAACCTTGTGCTTCTGGTAACATCTTGTCGCACTGAAATCACTAATTACAGAAATAAGAAGGCACTGTGCTTGTGAAAGCTGCTAGCTGATATTTGGGAGATTGCACATTTCTGAAGCATAAACTGTTAACAATCGGTACCTTATTGTGTCTGCTGACTGCCAGCAACAGACACAAATCACTGCCCAAAATGTAACTATTTTGAGACAGTTGGCACGTGCTGAATCACGTTCTAAAACTAGATGCATAGCTGGATCTGTGATTCCGGATGTATTATCTTTCTTGCAAGAGAATGTTACAAGGTCCAGAACTCCCAGATGGATAGTGTCCTAGGTCATTTAAAATGTGTCATCTCACCAAAACACACACGTAGCCCCATTTTATTGAATAGACCCGTATGAAGGGTCATTGCTGTCGGATGCCTCCTTAAGGAAGGGCCGAGGTTGCCTTGGATGATGCGTGGTTTAATCTTAGAACATATGTTGTTGGTACAACTCAAAATACCTAAATGTCAAACTCAGAAGCTCACATAGAGGAGTAAAATAGTATTTTTAACACTATAGGAGTATCTTTATACATCTGCCCAAAGGGCCTCGATGTTATCCAAGTCCTAGACAGCCCCTAGGCAGGTATCTGTTTTTTTTGTTATCAGGTCACGTGCTTTGGTTTATTTTTCACTTAGTTTTTGGGGGTTTAGTTCGTTTTGTTTAGCAAATATCCAATATAAAACAGTTAATAGCCTGGAAACACCAAACCAATGTTTCATCAGAAAAGCAGAATACGTTTGTGTGGGTTTGTTGCAATCCCCAAGTGTCTGAAATCTGATATTCATTGACATGATTTATTAAAAAAAAAAATAATAGATTCTGGCGTCTCTGGAGTACGAGTCCAAAATTATGCTGAGCAAACTTTTTATTATTCCTTGCGCAGATGAATTTTGGATGTTGCAGAATGTATAGAAAATGCCACCCTTTGAGTTCCACGGGGTGCCAGAGCAATGGATTGTGTTGCTAAGCCCTGGAACTTAGAGGGTTAATAATTGCCTCGGCCACATCGGCTATACTCCAGCGCACAACTGCAAGGTTAAATCCCTAAACAGACGTGTTTGCTTATATGTTCCAGATTGTGTTCCTTAATAATATTAGCATGTTTATTTAACTTGCTGTTATTTAATAGCCTGCATTGGAAATGCTGAGAGTCTTATGGATGATATGAGCTGTAAAAAAATAAATAAAATAAAAATTTAGTGTCCAAACTGCTTTTTTGTGATAAAGTAAGGGCACTGCTCTCGTCCCTATAACCGTGTCTGCTGATATTAGGAAAGCTTCTACACTCGGCAGGCACTACATGGTGTATAAAAAGCAAATCTCGCGTGAAGAGTATAACATGGGGCCCCGGCAGGAGCTTTCCATGGACTTTCCGTGGCGATTGTTAAATTTTTGGAGCTTTGAACTAGACTTTCCTTTCGGCGATGCCACCTGTGATCTTCCATGCCCTACAGCCCATTGGTGGCACGCGTTGGCTGGTTGCTGACTTCTGTCTTTTTATCTTTCAGATGATCTATCTGGGTTCCGGCCTGTGTTGTGTTGGCGCTCTCGCTGGTCTCTCCACACAGAAGACCGCCCGTCTTGGCAACTCCCTGGGCATGATGGGGGTCGCTGGTGGGATAGTGGCCACCCTGGGTGCTCTGAAGCCAAGCCCAGAATTGCTAGCACAGATGTCTGGAGCAATGGCCCTTGGTGGCACCATGGGTAAACACCTCAACACCTTAAATACGTGTTTGTCCGTGAGTTTGTACAAGGAGCTGAAAGCTTCTGTTTTAGCCAGATTAGAGCATGGTCTGACTGCTCTATTTGCTGCTTTGATGTGAAGAAGAGTTGTTTTAGATTGGACCGGCTTCTGCGTGCGATCTCAGTACGCCTGCCTTGCTCCGAGGCATGTTGCTGACTTGTTGCCGGGTAGAAGGTTGGAATTTCATGCCTATTGATGGTGTGATCCCCGAACAATCCTTTTATCTTCAAACCGCAAATAATCCCGAATGCCGCACGTTGTACCGATGATTCGTGCACTCGGCCGTTTGCTTCATGCACCAAAATAGTTTGCTCTTTCACACACTTTGATGACAAATCCCAACAAAATACTGTATTTTCTGTAAGTAAGTAGTGCAGACTAGGATCATGTCTCTGAAGTTGTTGGTGCTCTGATTAAATGACCCAGTCTGGGTTGAACATGCTCTGCAGACTCCTGTTGGGATATGATGGGACATCATGCATGCGCCATCACACCCGCCTATAGCAAAAGAGCTTTTATTTGTACCGTTTTAATGGCTACAAATCAAGTCATTATATTTTCTATCAATTATTATTCTTGTGCCCATAAACACATTTGCTTTTTCAGCTACCCTGCCAAACGTGTTTGAGATTTCAAATATCTAGACCCAAATAATGACATCGTCGTCATTAAAAATGTACCTTTTTTCAGAATTATTCAAGGAAAGCTTAATTAGTCATGAGATACAGAAGCTGGGCCTGATAAGAAGTTTCCATGGCAACAACCCAAGTTTCTGTGTTTTCATGTGATCAAACATTTAGGTAATGGAATTGTTAAGTAGAAAACGTATCTGTTCAGTTTGACAATGAAGGGTAAAACACTATTTGTAACACTGCTTGGCTGACATTTTTGGTTGTTTTCTTAAACATTTGGCCAAATTATTTCAGAATGTGCATAGTTAATTTTATTTATTTATTTATTTTTTCTCCCCGCCAGGTCTGACTATTGCCAAACGTATCCAGATTTCGGACCTACCGCAGCTTGTAGCCGCGTTCCACAGCCTGGTTGGCCTGGCTGCTGTTCTAACCTGCGTGGCTGAATACATGATCGAATATCCGCACTTTGCCACGGACCCGGCCGCGAACCTCACGAAGATTGTGGCCTACCTGGGCACTTACATCGGTGGAGTGACATTCAGCGGTTCTCTGGTGGCTTATGGGAAGCTGCAGGGTACGTCTTGCATGTTAAATCGATCTGCTGACTTCATAGTTTACTTTTCTGGTTTGCTTCCCCTGTTTAGATCTCTAATGCCAAGTTATTCCGCATTAAGCAAACTTATTTTTGGGACTTATTCCGAAGTGACAACTGCATACGACGTGTTCTGCTCCAGGTGCTCAAAACACAGATGACTTTTTTTTTTCGTCTTTTTTTCAGTGGTTTTTTTTTTAATATATTTTATTTTTCTTTTTTACCCTGTTTGTGGAGCTTGGGTGTTCTGTGCAGAAGGTGTAACTTGCGCCCTGCCACACAACCGCCTGCATCCAAAAGGGCAGATAAACAACCCTTCTAGACCATTTCTATTCTAGAAATAATCCTGTTTGTATGTTTTCTGCAAAATACTACCATGTGTTTCCATCAAGAGTGATATCAACTCTCATGTGGAGTTTGTTTATAGAAACTGCATGGTAGTTTTTCACTTATACTTTACAAAAATAGCATATTATAAATGTTATATATATATATATATATTTTAAATTAGAATATATATTTTTTAAAATTGATCTTTAAAGAGGCATGTTTCGAGCGTGACAAATAGATACTTTGTTTAGAATGACTCTGACTTATGGTATATTAAATATTTTTTTTAATGTGCCAGGCCAGGGGGGGGGCGCTTTGTGGGCTCGGTGCACTTCTCTAGTAGCGTCTCTTTTTTTTCTGCTAATGACTGATGGTAAAATCACATAACATGCTGTGGTAGTCATGTTGTCCAGATGTGTCCAAACCTCTTATATAAGCTATTCATTTGAGACTTTTTCATCTCTGAGATGTTACAAACTCATATTAACTACATCTCTGTGATCCTCTGACTTAATCAGGACCTACGTGTTACGTGTTTGTGTCGTGTACAGATTGATTATCTTACGGGTAATAGGCCTTGTATTGCATGTCGTTGTGCAAAAGGTGTAACTTGCGCCCTGCCACACAGCTGCCTGCATCCAAAAAGGCAGATATACTCGGGCTTGTTAGTAAATGGCTGTGTAGCTAATAAGTAAATGGCGTTAAGTAACTTCTTACTAGTGTCAGGAATTGTGGCATCTAGTACTGCACGTCCGTTGATGCCAATTTGCGGGAACTGGTGGATGTAGAACATAAAAACATTCAATCAATGACTTGGAGCCTCGTTGGCATTTTTGTCACCCAATCCCACCATAAAGCTCCATAGGCATAAGTGAGCCGATCCTCTGTGCCATCTTTTTTCTTTGTTTAATATGTATATGTATATGTTTTTAAATCCCACGCACCAGCTTTGCTGATGGGTCCACAAAGGTGCCCGCAGGACACACGTCGGCTTGTGCTCCTCACACCAAGCTGGACATCTACAGGCTCTGATACACAATCCGTGGCCCCCATGGCAATAGCAAAATAGTTTTTTTTATTTTATTTTATTTTTTTTGCCAGATGCAGGTGCTATGTTTTTCTGTGTTGTGAAGGGGTTCACATAATGTTTCTAATCTCCTGTGGATGTAATAAATTGGGAACTCACACAGGTCTGTTTCTAGACTGTTTAATAGCGCGTAATCTTTTCAAAATATATCTTTCAACTCTCCAGTGGAATTCTCTCCAGCTATTTGGGATTTAGTGAAATTGCATACTTTTGATGGTTCGGTTCAACTTAAATAGGGAAAAAGTAAGATGCCCAGAACTGGTGCCAGCAGAACACCAAGTATGTTTCCAGCTCTGCCAACATACCTCCGGAGAGCCCCCTCTTCTGGATTTTCTCTTTATGTAGTATTATTCCTGTAACAATACAGAACATATCACCCTTTATTAAGATATTTCAAAAAGTGTCCCAGCAGACGATTCCAGCTGTGTCACTGTATACGCCATGGCCGTGTGCCACAGAAGCACTTTTATTATTTACCGCCAATGCAAATCCAACGGATTAACGTGGCCATTACTCTCCATCCCGTTCCATGCAAACTCCTTTGAACAAAGCAACATTTATTAAGTAAGAGGGTTCCTAAAATGTGTCCGTGCACACTTTGAGATACGTCTCGCTCGAGTAACTGAATAGTCTCGGCCTCTAGCTCTAAAGTGATCGGCTGCTTCTTCTGATGGTTGCACTCATGGAGCTGTGGCTCCAAAAGGAAGATGCCAACAAAATGTGCGGTTTGGGAACCACCATACATTGCAATCCCATGCATCTAATGAGCTCCGTGCCTAATGCCGGCTCCACGATCTGCACTAGAAGAGTTCCAAGTCACAGTAATAAGCTTAGTTTTATAATTGTCTGTCCCATTTCGTGTCATTGGATTAATTAGCGAGTTCTATGTTTGTTGGCCGATGTAGGTTATGTATCTGGAAGTGGAGGGAGCGGAGGTTTGAGCGGCTCTTTACCCGACGATGTTTCCTTGTAACGCGGTCGGCACAGTCTTTGGGGCTGATGTCTGATCGCATCCCCGCCAATTCCCTTTAAACGGTTCTCAGTATCGCTTTATAGATGGGAGTTACCTTCTCTGAAATATTTGTGCTCATCTCTGCAGCCGGGAAGCCCTTAGGCCACATTTAATGCACATTTAATACCGATCCTTGACAGATGGATGGTATTTGGTATTCAGTGTGCTCATCCTCCAACGGTCTGGAATAAATTCACAATACCCCTGTCATCAGCGAGTGGATTAATGGAAATTTCCAGCTCTCGATATCATTTGTTTTACTCTCTGACAGGTATTCTCAACTCTGCCCCGCTCATGCTGCCGGGAAGACACTATATGAACGCAGGCTTGCTGGCGGCCAGTGTCGGCGGCATGATCCCATACATGCTGGATCCAAGTTATACAACCGGCATCACATGCCTCGGCTCGGTGTCTGCCCTGTCTGCCATCATGGTAAGTAAGACCCCTGGCTTTCAGTTACACTGGCAAGTTTCTCCTGTAAAAGAAGCTGAGCTGGCCCTTTACAATGTAAAATACAGTGAAGACATTTCATTAACTATGCATCGTACAGGGCCAGCCAAGCTCTTCCTGCAGTGAAAGCAGTCTGGGGTGGTGTAATAATAAAAATATTAATAAAAATATTTATTGGGTAGTGTGAAGTCATGGACCTGAAACCAAAACCATCCTGCTAACTCTCCCTTTAGTGACTAAACCCCAAAGAGTTTTGGAAGCCATCCAAGTGCACTAGTCATACCCAAACGCGAGTACAGCGGTACGGAATGGCGCTATATAAAACAATATGTGCGATGGGTCTGCTACATGTTACGCGGACATTTATCTGTACATTGTGCATTTGATTGTCTCTGCTTGTCGGGCGTTTTGTAACTTTTATATTTTTTTGTCTATGGACAAATCTTCACGGGATATCCTTGTATAAGTAGATATATCGCTTTCCTTTTATCTGAAGAAGAGACCTATGGGGTTCCAAAAGCTTTAACTTCTTTTTTTATGTTTCCCCAAAAAAACCTTTAATAAAGACTCCATTTTCTCTTGTGCTTGTATAGTTTTGCCCGTTTTTCTTATTACCCCTACATTTCTAGCAAATCCGCACGCATAATAGGTGAGATTTAAGTTATGTATCGTTTAGAACTTGTATCACACTTACTGGTTCTGCTTGAAACTATTTAGCAGTAAATTCTCTTTAAGATTCCACGCGATGCAGGCAGACGTAGTTATGCGATCGCATCTGTGTCTGATCACAACACTTGGCTAACCTTTTTGTCTGCCGATGCCCGGCGGTCTGGTTATGTGGTGATAATTGGTTGGCTGCAGAAGATAAGCCTTTCAATTTCAAGTGTTCTTTTATTAAAGCATGCGGGATCTAAAGATATTCTTTCCTATATTTGCTGAAACGAGAGTTGTGGTATAAACCCTTTGAGTTCGTTCTGTGCTATGAAGTCCCTGGAAGAAGAGTTAGGCTGCCCTGTATAATGCATAGTTAAGTCATTGCTGTTTCTCGTAAAAAAGCAGCCAATCAGTGGAGCGAAACGCCAGGGCATGGAGGGGGTACTTGTTTTTAGCTGTATGTGAAGCCCCAGCTGATGGCACGTGCTTTCTGCGTTCTTCAAAGTGGGGAGATGGCCTTTCAGACCCGCCACAGCCCAAGGTCAAGTTGGTTCCAGATCTATTCTTGGCCAACCCCGTCATTGGTGACCACACTTTTTCCACATCATGCTCTGGGTTTGTGCAGTATCTTCGTTTTATCGCATGTAACACGAGTCCGATTTCTTCGCAGGGAGTGACGCTGACGGCTGCCATTGGAGGTGCCGACATGCCCGTGGTTATCACGGTTTTGAACAGCTACTCCGGCTGGGCCCTGTGTGCCGAGGGATTCCTGCTCAACAACAACCTTCTCACTATTGTTGGGGCCCTGATCGGTTCCTCCGGAGCGATCCTCTCCTACATCATGTGCGTGGTACGTACGCTGCTCGGTCGCACGCGCAAAACCTCGCACGCTGGTATGTACACTCCTGAGACCTTAGCGGATCTCTTATTCTAAAGGGTTAATCTCTTAAATGATGATGTATAACTATAACAACCTATCCGTGTCTACGTTTGTGTCACATGACAAGTGTTCCCTGCAAAATTATGAGCAGGGTAAATTTTTACATAAAGGATTATTTAAGGAAATATTTGGGCGTTCAGCGGTACTATGAGGGTTCAGATTCTGAATATAATTATAAAAGCGTTAAATTTGTTAGTAGAACAGCACTTTTAACTTGGAATTCACGATTTTTTACATTTGCTCCTATTTTGCTTTGTAAGCTATTTTCAAGTATTCTAGTACTTCATCACAAAAACAAGGCCCCAGCAACTTCTTGAGCAATGGGTTGGGAACCAACAATCAGGTTAATTTCCATCACAGCCGATAAACCGCTCAGAATGAATTATCGCCAAAAAAACCCAAAAAACTTTCTCCGTCATTTTTGTTAATGTGTTCTTAATCCTGAAGATTTTCTACATTTCCGACATGCGCATATGTGGATCTTTCTATTTTTGCTTATTTAGCCGCTGCCTTTGTTATAAAAAAAAAAATTGAATTTCACCTGCAAAAGCTTCAGAATCCATAACGTGTAAACCGGATCATTTCACAAAGAGAAAAAAAAATCAAACTCGTATCTTGTAAGAGCATGTGACTTTTTTGCTTCTTTGAGGAAATAATGATCCACTTTTTAATTAACAAAAAAATAATAATTACCCAGTAATTTAGTTGTTTGTGTAAGCGGTTTGCACCAGGATCGGTAACCGGATCTGCTGTGTAGAATACTGTAACGTTAAACCGCTTGCTGTGCTTTTGATGTTAGAAGCGGTTTGATGGGGAGGGGGGGGTGCACGTAAAATAGGAAATTGAGAGGATCTGTATGAAATTTGTGGCGGTCTTCAATGCTGCGTGCTTTTAATCAGTGTCATCTCTCGTCGGTTCACTTTAAAGCTTACAGATAGCACAGCATTTCTGTACCTTCGTGTCATGCAGCGGTTACTCCGCTCGTTGTAATCGTGGGCTTGTGTGTGGCTAAGCTGCTAAGCCTCATTAAAATCAAAATAATTAAGAAGTGCATTTGTTTACTTGGCTTTAATCTATTTAGATGTTGCCCATTAGCTATGGGGAAATATTTTGTTCAGTAGTGGCTTCTTAGGTTGTGGTTCAAAAAGTTTTTTTTTTTTCCCTAAATTTGCAATGTGGGAGTTCAGACATACCCTGGGAATGAAAGGGTCAAAATATCTTCATTTAAACTTAAATGGAAATACTGATTTTTTTTAAAAAAAAAATTGTTATAAATGTCAAAGTAAGCAAATTACAAGGAGGGAATCCATTTTATGAAAAAATTAATAATAAAAAAAAAAGTGCAGAATGTTTGCGTTTTCTGAGAAGTTTTATGTGGAACTGCTAAATACTTCTCCGTCGCTTACATCGTCACTCCGGCATGTCCGACGGATGTTGGCAATGTTGGGTTTGGTACAGCATTAAGTGGGTTAATGGAGTCGGCTCAACTCTAATATATGGCATTAAAGGCAGGTTCTAGATACACTTACAAAGGGGTAATGCTCCTTCTTTCTCCAAAACACTGAAATAGTTGAATCATGCATTTTATTGGCCCATGAAGACTCCTGTCCTGGAGGGCTGCTAACGGGCCACAGTTCGGAATATCCCAGCACGAGCACCGACGATACACAAAACTTCTGGCTTCTTTGGGGCCCCTGAGGACCCCTGGTATGGCGATTACCCTTGTGAGGTCTTGACGTAGCCAACGCTTCTAGATCAGACCTGCCGCAGCGGGGCAGCAGTAAAACTTTACATATCGCTCTCACTTTGTAAGACGCTCATCTGCACCGGATAACGCCAGGAGATAATCTACTGCAGATGACGAGGTGGCGGTCGAAACATTTTGATTGCTCCAGCTTTCTTTTTTGTTTTTTTGTTATGGCAGGCGGCGAGCATGTTTCTTGCATTAGTTAATGTTGTTCGTGCCTGGGGAGACCTACGAGCGGGGACTACCGCTGCCGGCTTTGGCACTTTGTGTTTGATGAAGCACATACGGCGCAGACGGTCGCTTGGGTTAGTCTGAGGTCACAGATATGGACACGGTAATGCTGTGGCAGAATAGTGTGCACTCTAATAAGATGGGGGGGGCACTATTTATCTGCGTGCCCCCATCTGGAACATTCTACATTTATTTGTATTCCTGATATCTCATTGAAAATGCAGGCTTTAACCATTTCAGTGTTGGTTTGGAGACAGTAGGAGCTTTTACCCCTTAAACTGATCGTTCCACAAACCCCGTAGCACTGTCTACTTACTTATACCGTGTAACAGGTATAAAAAACAAGTATGTTAGAAGTTCTTGAACTTGCTGAAAAATTTCACGTACTGCAGCCCTTGCTGCTTAGTAACTGTATATTTAGTTAGACGAAAGATCCTTTTTTTCGGCAGAGCGGTTCCTAATGGTTTTTCTTCTTTACAGGCAATGAACAGATCCCTTGCAAACGTGATCCTCGGGGGCTACGGAACCACATCGACTGCTGGCGGCAAACCCATGGAAATCACCGGTACCCATACAGAAATCAATCTGGACAACGCAGTTGAATTGATAAGGGAGGCCAACAACATCATCATTACACCAGGTATGGTCCATCTTCTACAGGTGTCCATGAGGTTCGGTGAAAAGGTAGATAAATACTTGCTTGTTTGTACTGGAAATGATATCTACCATTGGTACTTTTCTATTGTTACTGCAGTGCTTTGCAAAAGTATTCACCCACTTGGTATTTTTCCTATTTTTGTTGCATTACAACCTGGAATTAAAATGGATTTTCTTGTAGGTGTGAATCATTTTTATTTGCACTAGATGCCTACCACTTTGTTTCACAAAAAAAATATTTTGCGTCTTCAAACAAGAAATAAGATGACAAACTGCATAAGCCCATTATTCAAAGAAAAACTGCTCCTTTAAGTTGACTGGGCTCCGCTGCTGTACAGCAATCTTAAAGCCATACCACAGATTCTCAATTGGATTGAGGTCTGGGCTAGGCCATTCCAAGACATTTAAACGTTTCCCCTTAAATCACTCGAGTGTTGTTTTAGCAGTATGCTTTGGGTCATTGTCCTGCTGGAAGGTGAACCTCCGTCCCAGTCTCAGGTTTCCTCAAGAATTTCTTGGCGCCATCATTCCTCCAATCCTGACCGATTTCTCAGTCCCTGCCGGTGAAAAATATCCCCACAGCATGATGCTGCCGCCACCATGCTTCACCGTGCGGATGGTGTTCTCAGGGTGATGAGGTGTTGGGTTTGTGCCAGGCATGGCGCTTTTCTTGATGGCCAAAAAGCTCGATTTTAGTCTCATCTGACCAAAGTACCTTCTTCCATATGTTTCGGGAGTCTCCCACATGCATTTTGGGAACACTTTTTTTTTTTCTTATTTTCTTTAAGCAATGGCTTTTTTTGGCCACTCTTCCGTAAAGCCCAGCTCTGTGGAGTGTACGGCTAAAAGTGGTCCTGTGGATGAATACTCCAATCGCCACTGCGGTGATTTGAAGCTCTTCAGAGTTATGTTTGGTCTCTTTTGTTGCCTTTCTGATTAATGCCCTCCTTGCCCGGTCCGTGAGTCTTGGTGGGTAACCCTCTCTGGCAGGTTTGTAGTGCCATATTCTTTCCATTTCTTAATAATGGATTTAATGAGGATCTGTGGGATCTTCAAAGTTTTTTGGATATTTTTTTTAATAACCCCACCCTTACATGTTTGATGAGCTCCTTGGTCTTCATGGTGCTGCTTGGTGGTGTTCCAGACTTTATTTAACCAATTGTGTGACTTCTTAAGGTAATTGGATGCTCCAGATCTTAGGGGCTTCACAGCAAAGGGGGTGAATACACATGCATGCGCCACTTCTCCATTTTTTTATATTAAAAAAAAGTTATTTTCTTAATTTCACTTCACCTGTTTGGACTTTTTTGTGTATGTACGGTACATGAAATCCAAATAAAAAACACTTGAATTCCAGGCTGTAATGCAACAAAATAGGAAAAATGCTAAGGGAGGTGAATTGACAAATGAGATGCAAGGGTAGAAAATGTGGATAGGTGCAGCGTTTTACAGCAGATGGAGAAATTTGGTGTGGGGAGTAAATTAACGCCTAAACACAGGTTTTTTTTGGGTGAGGACAAAATAAGTCGTAATAAGCCATATTCCCTACAGAATGCTGCTGTATTTAACTGATTAAAATGCCACCACAATGCTTTTCAGGTTATGGTCTTTGTGCTGCAAAGGCTCAATACCCCATTGCAGATTTGGTGAAGATACTGAAAGAACAAGGCAAACATGTCCGGTAAGTGCAATGATAATAATGTGTCCAAAACGGTGGTATTTACTGTCGTCTGCGTGCCACTGTTTATTTTTATATTCTACCTGAATGCACCTATTTAACCCATTATACAAGGAACGGATGTAAGAACTGCGTATGTGCCGTCACATCATTTCTGGGCAGGAAGTCCTGTTACCTGCTAGTCCTCTTACACTGTGCTCACTTTATACGTAGTCCTATTGCTTGGCATCACAGTGTAACAGTAAGAAGTGTATACTGTCGTGCTACACCAATACCAATTAATATATAATTCACTAGTTGTGTATTCGCAACACTTTATTCAACGGTATTTTTTCCATTTTACGGGAAGACGTGTGGGTCGGCGCTCTACAATGTTCTGGGGTGATTCATACCCTGTTGTGCTCGATCTTCTTCTATTTATTTTGTATCCACTTGAAATCTGCCATTGAAATAGATGCTTTGGCTCCTAATTACCATCTGCGGTAATCTAAATATTTTTAGGGCTGCAACAACTAATCGATAAAATCGATAATAATCGATAATGAAATTCGTTGCCAACGAATTTCATTATCGATTAGTTGAATCGATTATTATCGATTATAAAATGAGGGTTTTTTCAGAGCAAACGCTCTGAAAAATCCCCCTCATTATATAATCCGTTTAGTCTGACTCACCGTCTCACAGCAGCAGCAGCAGCAGCTCCTACTTACTCCCCCTCCCTGTAATCACCGTGACAACTGGCCCCGCCCCTTCCTTCTCCAGGCCAGAACCACATGGCTGTGACACTCATCTAACTGTAAGTATATGATATATAAATGTGTATCTATATATATATTATTTGGGCTACTGAAAGTTAGGGGAGGTGGGGGTTAATTTAGGGGCAGTTATGGTTAATGGGGTGTTTAGGAG
>VKOC01022747.1:0-59618 GCA_009364415.1 Spea multiplicata
CAGGCTCAGGCTCAGGCTCAGGCGCAGGCTCAGGCTCAGGCTCAGAGCAAAGCAGTCATTCCACCTTAATGCCAAGGCCCTGACTGAAGGGCAGGACAGGTCTTATAAAGGCAGGGCTTTGCTCTGTCAATGAGGCGCTGCTGTACCACATAATTAGCACTCCAGAGGGAGGAGGGTGGCCACTAGAGGAAGCAGCTGGAACAACTCCCAGATGATAAAGCCAGGTTTCAGGCAGCAGGGAGTGGATCCTAACAGTTTGCATGTGTTGGAGTGGGTGTATATATGTATGTATGTACAGTACGTGTCAGTGTAGTGTTCCAGAGCCTGTGTGTGTTTGTATGTATGTCTGTGTAACGTGTCTGAGTGGATGTCTTTGTTTGTATGTATATGTAAGTGTAGAGCTGCTCCTGACAATGATCATACCTGCCCACTTTATTTATTCCCATCCCCACCAAAATCATTATCCCTCAACCACCATATTTATACATCCTGTCATCATCACAATTACACACTCATGTACACATATACATTCTTGCATTGTAATAAATTGTTGTGCAGTAAATAAATATATTTATCAAAAGTTGTGCCCTATCGTACTCAAGGCAGCAAAGATAACATGTAAAAAGTAAAATAAGATATACAAGTGTGAATCTATATATATATATATATTATATATATATATAGGGTAAACTGTCTAATATCACACTTAAATTTAATAGGGCCACTACAGTATGAGCTCTAATATATAAAAATGTAGATCCCAGCCCTCGTTGTCAGCAAGTAAAAAGTGTTTTGCAACACTATATACGAAGTCAGATAAAATCATAAAAAGTATTTAAAACAGATGGAATATACAAGAAGGAGTCGATCAGGGGGAGGAGAGGTGTTAGAGATCCTTATCCTCGCAGCTCCGCAATGTTCCTATCCCCACAGCAATCGTCTTAAACAGGACATTCCCACGGTGGGATGCATGTATACGTCACACAGTGGGAGTATCTTGTTCAATCCATAGCTGGCTACAAGATTGGTAGCTGCTCTAGTTTTGGAATAAAGGTGTTCCTCCGTGGAAAAAGGGTCTCCCAGAAAACTTTACCACCAACCATGACACAACACACCAGTCAGGATGCAATAGCAGTTTATTGGGACAGGGCATATTTTATATAACCATTTTACCAGAGGAAAGGGAGTTCACTCAAACAGGAAAGGATTCACATAATTAACACATAATATAGCAAGGGATAATGCAGACAACATCACCACCAGATTAATCTTCTGACACATTCAACAATGGCGATATATACAACAAAGGTCAATGGATTAGGAAAGTAACACTTTAACATGGACCAGCCGGTGAGTCAATTTGAATACACGTAGGAATGGAATCAAAACTGGTGAATATATATAATATTACATTTTAACCACTGTCAGTGAATGTAAAACACACATATACACTCATGCTAACAACCCAATTACACACACTCATGCTAAACCACATTCCACTAACATACACACAAATGTACACACTCAAAATTTGGTGACCCTACAAGCCATATTGAACCAGGGTCTTTAGCTCATTAATTCTGCCACTCAGATCCTCTTCAAAGTGGATGCTCCAGTAACACTTGGAATGCTTACATAAAGCTATAAACTAATTAAAATCACACCGTTTATAAACAAGAGGTTTCCAAGTTTTTCCACTCACAAAAAAAGGATAACTCAAAGACAAACAGTAGGGTTTATTCACAAAACAGCTTTATGAGTTATGGTGGAATGAGAAATGACATATAATAATAATAATAATAACAAGGGGCCAACCCTGCAAAGTTAAGAAAAGAAAGATAAAGAGTTTTAGAAGGTCTTTCATAAGTTTGAAATGGTTCACACAATTTTAACTGAAGCAAGTAGTCGTTAATGTCACATTTGCCTTAATCCAAATCTACAATCCTATAAGTAAGCGCCATTTAAGGCCCGAAACGCGTTGTGCTTTTCCCTCCCATCTGTAATGCGTTTGTAATGATGCTTTGTTACACATTAAAGCCCCTTTACCTTATCACCGGAGTGTGAAGCCTGTATTTATCTTAATCCAAAGATAGCTAGCTTTGGTCTTGATGATGAAAAAGTGTATTGTGTATTTTGGTTTCATAAATATAGTTTTAGCATATTAAATTACATGTTTAAAAAAAACAGCTTTGTTTAAAATATCTATCTTATGAAAACAAAAAAAGCTTTCGCACAGAGTTAAGATTGATCAGCATTGCGGTGGCTTTACTTCTGGTCGTTTAATCTGTGAAAAGACAATTTGTTCCCACTGTGTTTTTCTTTCTCAAAAGTATGTCATTAAAATAAATAATTTTACAGCAGCAGGATTGGGTAGCCCCAATGGCACAAAATCAGCAGGTACAATGGCACAACGCATTCAATATGTCTTCACAATCTTCCTTGTGGCTTTTTTTGTTATTTATCTGTGTAATTTGTTATTTGATGAATGTGTTAAGTTCATTCCCTTCACATATTTAACAAATATGCAAAATAAAATTTAGATTATCTTAACAGGCATAAATGTAACTACTTTTCATGCAAACATAAAGGACCGGGGAGTGAAATTGGCCACATCACTTTAAGGCCAGTGGCTGTTAAATTATGCACGTGGCCACCTGCAGGACACACACCGGTACACACTAAGTTGTTACACTTTTGCAGCTCTTGGCTATGTGTACCTCTGTGTTATTCCTTCCTGTTTATATGTGTAACCCAGTGCAGTCATTCTGTCTATTAACATTGCAGCTGGGTTGTCATGGATACTGACCTTTCCTTTAAGCACCAGGTCACTTGTCTCCTGTGAGCCAATCAGTATCACTTTGGGACATATGTCAATCTTCCTGAGCTAGGAAAATGTTTCCCAGCCTATCAGAGGAGAGGATCTAGGAAGAAGCTTCTGGAAGAGCAGAGCTAAGCAGGGGAGTGAAGAAGGAAGAGAGACAGACTGCCCTCCCTGTAAGCAGCCCTGAAGTAAACCTGTTGCCTTTAGTGTGTGTACTGCTGACATCCAAGCAGTACACTGAAGTGAAGTACAAGTGTGCAGAGAATACAGCATGGTGCTGTATGCTTCCTGAGTGAGTGTGAGTGACTGCAAGTACCCAGAACGTCCAAGTCCTGCATCCTGTACCAGTGAGGTGAAAGCAGAGCTGCAGACAGACATCTGTGTGGGAAGACAGTTATTACCCTCAGCCAGGAGGTTAAAGGGGCAGCATCCCAGAGCTGCCTGAAGACATTAAGTAGAGGTACTTCACTAACATGTATATCTACATATATATCCTTGTCTCCCCGGTTAGCGCTACCTGCATCAAGGGCCCCAACAGTGCACCAACACAGGGTCATCTGGTTGGGAAGAACACCTACATTTGGGGTGGGGGAGCTGGTGTTGCAAGTTAATCAGTTATATGTGTTTCTCAAAATGGGCACCCACTGTTAGAACTGAACTGCATAGGCACAGCAGCTGGGTCCTACTTCAACTTCCACCACTTCTGCTGAGAAGTTCCACTTATCGACCTCCTTCTCAGTAAAGTATCTACATTGCTTTTAAGCATCTGGCTCTCTAGCCTCAGATTATGACCTCTTGTGCTAACATTTTTTCCCATTTGAAATAAACGTTTGTCCCAAATCATCTCCTGATACTGTAAGCCATGAGCTATACAGACATTAGCTTTATTTCACTTATGCTGAACACAGGACATACTGTATTTAAATGTGTTTCATTTAACAAAATCAATGTTCAACCATTACAATTACTTGATAAAATATTAATATTGATGTTGCAATGTAACACTTTGGTTTGTCAACAAAACCAATTTTCATTATGTGATATCCTGCTAGAGCCATCTTTCTCCATTTGGGATGCATTTATCTATTTTTATTTCAGGTATGTTGCTTTTTATGATTGCTACCATTAAAATAATTTAATTTGTGCCTTTACTTCTAGAACAAAGTCAGTACATTAATCAGTAAATTATTGCAGGTCATTAACCTAAATAGAAGTTGGGATTGCATTATTGATTTGTCATCTAATTGTTGTATACTTGTAAACTGGAAGATAAAATTGAAATATGGTGTACAATATGGTGTACAAGATAAAGGCCTATGTACACACAATGAGAGACAGGTGATGTAAAATATTTCACAATAGATGTGGCCCTTAGACGAAGCGGGTATGGTTTCTCCTTCCCAAGGAAATGGCACTACAGTTGAAATGCAGGCACCTTCCGCCCCCGTGGTGCAGGGGGGGGGCAAGTCTTAGCGGGCAGGGGCAAACCAAATAACTCATCGTCTTATTTAAGAAAAATATTATATTAGTACAATTGAAACCATTGTTGCTATTGCAGTCTTAATTGCAAAGTTTCCCTTTTGCACTGTACACAGTAGGGAAATGTAACCATTGTTTCTTGTTTTTATTTGTTATTTTATGTTTTGAAAGTGAATCCACATATTTAACCCCTTAATGACAAAGCCCGTACATGTACGGCCTCAAAATGCATTGTTTCCAATGAGTTTACGGACCCCCCATTGTACTTAAGGGGTTAATGGGTTTTTTGTAATGTAAAAACATACCTGGGAACTTATCCCATTGTACAGCGCTGTGAAATATGATGGTGCTATATAAAACAAAAAATAATAAATCAAAGTAATAACAGGGTAGCCTATTTGGGGACAATGATAGCACAGACAATAATGTTTGTGGACAAAGATTCAAAGGAAACAAAATGCAAAATGTAGTAGATGAGGTCTCAAGTCCTTGGCAGGTATCTTTAGATAAGCAGTAATAAATGTCTTGAGGTTGGCAATATAATAGCTATAAATGTTTAACAAGATACAATTGCATCCAGTAACTCGGTTTGTCTCAAAATACTGCATAAATAAAGGCACAGTAAGATCTATTTCTCTTGAATGATATCTGTTTATCTTAATAGATCTCTCTGTACAGAATCACTACAATGTGCAAGAGGTTAGAAGAATAAGTGTCCACTAATGATGAAATATGGCTTGTTGTTTCAGGTCAGTAATGGGAAATTATTTGTAAATCATCCTGCCTCTGCAATGTATCCATGTTCCACAAATTTAGTTATATATTCCTTGGCCCTCAGGATGCCAGTACATGGTATTGATAAAAATAGCTTTAGTTTAAAATGTTACGTTAGCCCACTGATTTAATGAGAAGTTAAAGGTGCTCTGTTCACCATCACGTATAAAAAGGTAATGTGTCTTGTCTTTTAGTTTATGTTCACAATAATTTGTATTAACCTTTTATTGGCCTTGGCAGGCCCAGTTGTGCACATTACAAAGGATGACCCTGTTCTCAGATGGACTTATTATTTACGTTTCCTGAAGTGTAATTTTATTAATGACATTTGATTAACGAATCCATTGTGCAAAACAAATTGGCCAAGGGATTCTGTGAACACCAGGATGATATATTTCACCTGATAACTCAGCTTCATCCCTTATGATGTGCCTGGATTTTAGGTGATTCACCTAGTGTGTACAGGATCTGTAGCTTGATTAGCATAGGTTATACAGAAGAAATAAAAATATGACAAGCCAAGAGTCAATAGAGTCAAAGTTAGTCTGTTTGGTTTCTGACTAGGTAATCACAATCTCTGTATACTTAGCATCTGCTCTTATATTTGATTTAGCATCTACTGTCAGATCTATTCTAGCCTGGTGCCTTTGTTCTTGTTCTCTTCTCTTTATGTGCTCTCACTTGTCATTAGCTTAATGGCAACATTGCATTCATTGTGTATTGTACAGATGTTTTTACAGGGAAGGGAGACATATAGAGTGCCTTTTCAGCTGGCATTACAACAGCAATCAATTTTAATTTATTAAGCAAAAAGCCCAATCAAGTTGATGACCTGCCCTGAATATTAGGTGTCCCTTTAATGCACAGGGACATAAAGATCACATTAAAATTAACAATTATTTATAAATTAATCAGTTATATTATATATACAATAGGAAAAAATAAAGCTTATTTTGGGGCCAATACAGCACTAAAACTTTTCAATAAAGTACACCTTGTCTGGGTTATTTAAATGGTGGCCAACTCATCTGACATAACATATCAAATATTGGACAGTCACGTAATTGCAGGACCGGCCTTCCTGAAGAACTTCCTGCTTATTAAGAGGCACCCCCAACAGGGATATTTATTTCTTAGTGAAGACATTGATTCTTGCATCATTCCCATCATTGAAGCTACTGATTTTTTAAACAGAAGCCAATAAAGTCCTCATGTAATACTATGTATGTGTATCTCAGAATGATGATGTAGATTTTCAGCAAACTTGATTAATATAAAGTATGTAGGTGAAAGTAATATTCACTGGGGTTGGCACTTGTAAAAATACAATATTAGCCGCAACTACAGGCTGCAACTACAGGCTGCAACTACTTAAGCCATTGGGTTGATAACACGAGGTCATAATGGCTGTTTAGCAGAAAAACATATAATAGAAACCATTGTGAAATGGCCAATTAGATATAAGGGCAATACCTGAGGGGATAACCCCCTAACTGCTAAATAGATAAAAATACTGGTTAATTCAGCACCCAGAGTGATAAATTATAAATACAACTTGTTTATTTGATATTACAACCTTCAAATATGCAGTAGGGCATCCACTGAGCTTGTTCTCATATGTGAAATATAAATGAGTAACCAGAACTTTTGTGAAAGAAGCAAGAAAAAACTAAATGTAAATTGCAATTCCTCATGTAAAATGAGGTCTTTAAACAAATATCGGATCAAATATTAGCCTAACTCGGCCTGTGCTTTGATGTCCAGCAAGATCTCTAAGACTCAAATATTTCTATCAGTGGCAGCACAGAAGGGGTATGTAGCACAAACACAACGTGCGCTTCACCACCAAAACATCTTCGTCAAGGGCATCCTGGAGCACAGTCTTTTTAAACAAAGGGGAAGAAACAAGTCCCTTTCTGAGTCAACACTTTATTAGCATAAATTAACATATGCTATGAATAATATGCAGCACAGAAGCCCCCTGTAAGGCAATCCTTGTTTAATTGTAGATAACTCTTATGTGAGAATTAATACAAGCATTGCAGCAAATCAGAATATCCTCTTAAGACACATTAATACAGTGTCATAGGGAATTCATATACCGTATATGTAGCATGTGTTAGTAGTATACACTAGAATAGATGTTTAAATAAACATTATAGATCAGATTAATTATACGAGTGGATACATTGAATATTTATTTCATACGGAGTAATATCAATGGAATAATGCGTTGTATTAATATGATTAGCCAAAAATTACCATATGAAAGAGAATTGCCAGCCAATATGAGATATATAATTAAATTCCTTTTTTAAATCATGATTGATGATATCATTAAATAGTATCAGTTGGGGCCACCTCCTCCGGGTCTTGGAGTGGGTGCATAGTCCGTCTCAGAAACAGTGGATTGGCGTGGAGGATGCTCTTCTGGGCTTCCCTGCCCGGTCCCTGCCCTGGTTGGCGGTTTCTACGGCCAACAGGCAGGCCTCAGGCCATCCATTTCTCAAGGCGACGCTTCGTGTCGCCGCTCACTCCGGTACGGGATAATCCGGATTTCCCACCAGGCATGGGTGTCGACCTCTTCCCCACTGTGGCAAGGGGCGCTGGTATTCATGCTTACCTATCTCGCGGCGGTCTTGCGTCTTTGGGGGACCTAGTGGCCCCGGGACCCCCGACCCTGTTGGCCCGATTCCGCTATTCGCAGCTTCATCACTTTTTTCAGTCCTTGAGTCGGCCTCATCATGTCCTTAGGGACCTTACCGCGTTTGAGCGCCTCTGCGTTACCGCCTCACTTCCTGCTCATGGCGTCTCCCTTCTCTATGGCCTCCTTCTGTCAGCCTTGTACCCCGCTCCTCCCTCTTTTATGGGCAAATGGGAGTCCTCTCTGAGCATGGTCTTCTCGGTGGCTCAGTGGGAGAAGATGTGTGTTCTTGCACACCGTTGCTCCATCAGCAATAGGGACCAGGAAATGTCCTACAAGCTCCTTGCCCAGTGGTACCGCTCTCCTGCTTCCACTTCACGCTATAATCCTGCTGTGTCGGACGCGTGCTGGAGGTGCAGCTTTTCACCTTGCTCTATCCTCCACCGTTGGTGGGACTGTCCTACCATACGCCCTTTCTGGACTACTGTGCACTCGTATTTGCAATCCCTTTCGGACGATACTATCCCCTTTACCCCAGAGTTTTTGCTCCTTCACCACATGCCTTACCCGATTTCTTGGTATAAAGCCTCTGTGATCCGCCACTTAGTGACTGCAGAGAAAGCCCTGATCCCCTTACACTGGGGTGATCCTGCCCCCCCCACGATACGGGAGTGGTTTCAGCGCGTTGAGAGGGCACGGACCCTTGATGAGCTGATGTGTTCCGCCTCGGATGCAACAGCTAAGCACCTGCGCACCTGGTTCTATTGGATGCGGCTCCTTTCTGATTCTCCGGTCAGCTCCTTATTCGACGAGCCTCCAGTGTGAACGTAGCACATTTGTACTGGGCCTCCCCCCCCTTTTTTTTTCTCTCTTTCCTTCTCCCTCTTCCCTCCTCCCTCCTTCCGCCTTCCTCCTCACCCCTCCCCCTTTCCCACTCCTTTTGGGACATCACGCTCCTAGCCATGCTCCCCTTTTGCAACTGTAGGACATATTTTTTATTTTTTTTTGTACGTTACATGCCGTAATCTCCTATGTGATCTGCTGATGTACCATGTCCTATTTGTATGGGTTTCGTGGTGACGTCTCCTTGTCACGTTCCCTGTCAGTTTTCATTAGTGTGCTCCTATGCCTTGTTTTTCTGTCATCGCGCGTTCTATGCTGGGATTTCTCCCATGATGTCTTGCTGTTACCTGCCTACTGTGTGGGTTGAGAAACCATGGCTATGCTCGTTTGGAATGCCTCGGTTGTGCCTCGCATTCTTGTTGATTTCACAAGTTATTGTGCTACTGTATGCCGTCTGCTGTAACCTCTATGCTGTATTGGTGCCTGTGTTCCAAAATTTCCCTTCCCCGATTTTTTCTTTCTGTATCCCTGCACCCTTGAAAACTTGAAAATGTCAATAAATATTGATTTACCCTAAATCGTATCAGTTGGGGTGATTAAATAATTAATAAATAATATTGCTATGGGTAGCTGACAATGACCATATTAAAGTAAAGTAAAAGAAGAAAAAAAACTTTTTGGACTTATATAGAACACCCTTCAAAAGTCAGAATCTTGTTAAAATGCAATACTGCGTGATGTATTTTTCATAAGGGCATTCCTGTAGTATTTATTATTTATAAATGTCTTCTTTAAAATTTATGTTCCTGGTAGTATTATTAAAATAGTTTTAGTACGCAGTATTCTTTTGAATGTACTATTTCAAAATGTTTTAAGGGAAATGTGTGGCTATTATAAAGATGCAAAGTTCCCTAGCCTGAAGAAACTACGGAGATGAATCACTGAGTGAGAGGTTTAAGTAAAAAATCCACTGCTTACTAGCAAGGATATTTGTACAGCATCATAGAATGGTTACTGATGTATTCCAGAACAATTGGTGGTATATTCACTAAATTTGAGTTGTAGCTAAAAATGAAGGAATACACTTGGCCATGAGAATACAGGATATTTGCACTGCTCTTCCCGTAAGGCGTTCAGAAAGAACTGTGCAGCTGAACTTGAGACAGTGCTAACCACTAAGATAAATGTAGCCACTTATGGTTGTATATAATGCTTTCCCCCTTTTTTTTAGACCAGAATCTGTTCTGTAGTCTTTTGTGGTTTCACTCAATAGAGGTTATGTAGAAAGTGTGATTCTGGTGCAAAGATTGGCCCTTGTGCAAAAAGGTGTTGCATTACTATAGCAATCAATGTAATGTCCTTGCCATCATACCATTTTATTCTTTGCTATAGTGATAAAACCACTTTGAACTAGGTGCCAAATAATCTTTTATACATGACACTGCAATATAGTCGCATATTTTTTTATAATAACATTGAAGGAGTGGATTGCAGTGCAGAAACAGGTCTGTGAAACAGACATTGTTCCTAGGTCAAGGCAATGTCTAGTTGGTCCTAGTTAACCGCAAATCACAGTGGTTCACTACAAAACAGGAAGACTAGCAAAATTAAAGCCTCAAAGTATTAAATTATCCAAATGAACTTTGATCGTACAAGGGAAATGCATGAATGTAGAAAGAAAAAAGTACATATACTGTACTATATTATACTATACAGGACCATTTTATAGTTTTATGTACTGTACACATTTTCTCTGGGAATTACTTGGATTTCTTCCCAAGTGTAACAGTGAGTATACATATGGACCTCCTTGCACCACATGTGGACCTCCTTGCTTACTTGTGCCTTCAGGGATGCTAACATCCTGCTGATGAGAATCATGAATGCTGAAACAAATATTGGGGAATGTGGTCTAGATGTGGCCTCGATTGGCTATTATTTACAAACAAGGAGCCTTCCAATAGTGGGAAATGTTTGCCTAGTATACCAACTTTGCTAACAACATCCTGTATCTGCAGGATGGAGCTTCACATCTTGCTTTTACTTACCCCCTTAGAGAAGCCTGAAATTGAACAAGTAGGACAGCTCCATCCCTCACAACTCAAATACATCCTGGTTTAACCTGGATGTTATCATGCTTGTGAGAGAACACCAACTGGATTAAATCAGATAATAAATTAAACCATTATATATATATATATATATATATATATAGCCCACTCATCTGATGTAACATATCAAGTATTGGACAGTTACTTAAATGCAGGGTAATTCCAGGACTTGCCTTGCTGAAGGACTACTTAATAAGAGTCCCACAGCCTACAGAGATATGTATTGCTTACTCACAAAATTCTGATTGATTCTTACATGATTCTCATACTGATTCATTAAATAGTTGTCTATAAAGCCCTCATATATTAGCAGTAAATGTAGTTCCACACTAGGTCTTAAAACATACCGTATATTCCGGCGTATGAGACAACTTTTTAACCAGAGAAAATCTTCTCAAAGTCGGGGGTCGTCTTATACACCGGGTACTAAAACTTACCGAGCCGGAGATTCCCCACAAAGCCACGAATCTCTAGGGGAGGGGCGAGCGGAGAAGCCACCTCCCCTGGGCCTGGGCCGAGGTAGGTGCAAGATCGTGATCTCCCCAACTAGCCCTGATCAGCGGGCGTCCGATGAGCAGGGCTGGTTGGGGAGATCACGACCTCCCTCTAACTAGCCCATCATTAGGGAGCTCGAGGTCTGGCACTTCAGACCTCGGCTTCCGTGCTCCCTAATCACGTAGCCGGTGCGTAGTGATGAGGGAGCAGTAAAGCAGAGTGTGTGTGTGTGTGTAAAGGCAGGGGTGTGTGGTGAGGGCAGTGTATAAATGTGTATGTATGGACAGGCGTATGTTAGTATGTGTAGATATATATATATATATGTGTGTGTGTGTGGGTAAGGGCAGTGTATGTATGTATATGTCTGTAAAACAACCAGCCAATCACCGGTAAGGTACATTGCTTGCCGTGATTGGCTGGTTATTGTATACTGGGTAGAGGGGTAGTCTTTTACGGCGAGTATAGCCCAAACTCTATATTTTACCTGGAAAAGTTGGGGGTCGTCAAATACGCCGGAATATACGGTAGATTAAATTATGTCGGTTAAGTTATACATGTAACTCACTAACCTCACCATACATTATTAAGGGTTAACCTCAGACAGCTTCCACAGGCCTTGCAAATGCTTATTTTATTGGTGAAATGAAAATGAAATATGACTGGTATTTAGCATTGTCAATGCCAATTCAGTCCATTTTTGTTGATGTTATTCACTGGGGTTGACTCTTCATTCATACAGATAAATACAAATTATGATATTGTATGGTTTTATAATGTAAAAATACCATATTGTAACTGTTTCAGCCATTGGGTTAATAACTTATAAGAGACTTATAAGTCATAAGGGATGTTTAGCAAAAAAAAAAAAACAGAAGCATATTTTGGAGTTATATATAGCAGTAATAGAACATCATTTTAAAGTCAGAATCTTGTTAAACTCAAAACTGCAGGATGTATTTTTCATAAGGGCATTCCTGTAGTATTTATTATTTCAGAAATGTCTCCTTTAAAATTTATGTGCCTGGTAGTATTATTAACATAGTTGTAGTACGCAGTATTCACTTTAATGTACTATTTCAAAATGTTTTAAGGGAAATGTGTAGCTACTATAAAGAAACAAAGTTTTTTTAGCCTAAAGAGACTATAGAGATGGATCATTGGGTGACAGATGTTCTAAGTTAGAAGTCCCTGCTTACTTTTTCTGTATTAGTAGCAAGACTAACAAAGATATTTGTACAGCAGATGTTGGTTACTAAAGAATTCCAGAACAATTGGTGGCATATTCACTAAACTCGAGTTCCAGCAGTTAATGCAGACATTTACTTTGTAGTGAGAATACGGCACATGTACACTTCTCTTCCTCGAAAGTGGTCAGAAAGAATTATGCAGCAGACATGTGCAAATGGGCCTAAAACGACAAAGTTTTCAGTTTGTCTTTCGACAACAAATTCTGTTTCTTGCTCGTTCATCTCGGACGAAAATTGGAGACCATTTTAAATTTGTTGGCTGGCACTCTCAATCTCTCTGACCCTCTCACTCTCTCTGACCCTCTTTTTCTCCTTACCTTCTCTGCTGACCACTTCCGCTTCGTGTCTCGCAGCTCAGCTTCCATGTCTCGCATCTTCTCTTTTCTCTCTTCTTTCTCATTTTGTCCATAACATTGTGTAATAGTTCAGGGGGCTGAGGAGGGGCATGTCAGGGACTGGTGGGGACATGGCAGAGGCTGCTGGGGACAATAAAGGGACTGAGAAGGCATGACAAAGGCTGAGGTGACATGGTCGGGGCTGATGGGGACAATACAAGGGCTGTGAGGGAGCATGGCAAGGCCTGAAGGGGGAATTACAAGGGCTGTTTGGGACGTGGCAGGGGTTGGTGAGGACATGACAGGGGCTAGTGGGGACAATTTTGCAAAAAACTAGGGGGGAATTCTTTCTTCACCCCAGAATTGCAGTCAGATCTCCCCTTGGATCAAGAAGCTGTTTCCCCATAATTTAAAAATGATATCCCTGAATAGTATGTTTTTGCAAGTATTCATCCGGTTGCTGTTTAAATATCTGTACAGACTCAGATAAAACTACATCTGCAGGCAGGGAATTCCACATCCTCATTGTCCTTACTGTAAAAAAAAAAACTTTTTTGCCATAGACTAAATCTCCGTTCTTCTAGTCTAAATGGGTGACCTTGTGTCCTGTGCATAGTCCTGTTTACGAATAGGTTTGTATTGGCCCCGAATATATTTATATAATGCTATTATATCCCCACGAGGCGCCGTTTTTCTAAACAAAACAGATTTAACTTCGTTAGCCTTTCTTCATAACTAAAGTGTTCTACTCCTTCCTCTGCACCTTTTCCAGTGCTAAATTATCCTTCTTTAGAATGTTGGCCCTATATTTATTACAAATATGTGCCCAAAATGACACAGCATATTCAAGGGGTGGTCTTACCATTGATTTATAAAGAGGCAAAATTATATTTTTATCCTGCGAATCAATGACTTTTTATACATAACAATACGTTACTGGCCTTAGCAACTGCTGACTGACATTGCACATTGCTGCCTAGTTTATTGTCTATAACAATTCCCAAATGCTTCTCATTTGTTGTTATCCCTTATTCACTAACATTTAGGGTGTAAGTTACTTGTGCATTCCTTACCCCCAAGTGCATAACTTTGCATTTATCTACATTAAATGTCATCTGCCATTTGTGTGCCCAGTCACCCAATCTATCTAAATCCATCTGCAGCAAAGTAATATCCTGCTCACATTGTATTACTTTACAGAGTTTAGTGTCATCTGCAAACACGGAAACATGACTTTCAATGCCTTTCAAGATCACTTATAAATATGTTGAATAAAATTGGTCCCAGAACAGAACCCTGAGGGACACCACTTTTGTACAGCTTGAAATATTACTGTTTATGACAACTCTCTGTACTCTATTACTAAGCCAATATTCTACCCAAGAATAAGAATTTGCATCAAGACCAATTTCTTTCAGTTTGAATACTAACCTATTCCTATGAAACCGGCAAAATCCAAGAAGATTACATCCACTGCAACATCTTGATCTACACTTCTACTTACTTCTTTGTAGAATGCAATTAAGTTAGTTTGACATGACCTATGTTTCATAAAACCATGCTGATTTTTGCTAATAGCACTATTTTTCCAAATAAATTCCTGAATACTATCCCTTAATAACCCTTCAAATACTTTCCCAGCCACAGAAGTTAAGCTCACAGATCTATAATTTCCAGGCAAAGAGTTTGAACCCTTTTTGAATCTAGGAACCACATCTGTCTTCCTCCAATCCTCTGGTACAATTCCTGATAGAAAAAAATCCCAGAAGATTAAAACAGAGGTTCACTTTATTCCAGACTTAACTCTCGTGGGTGAATACCGTCAGGTCCCGGAGCTTTGTTGACATTACCTTTATTTAGTTGCTGCAGCACCTTGTCCTGAGTTATCCAATAACAATTTGTCTGCAAGTTTTTTGCAGTAGTTATTTACATATCCATTACCACATGTTCCTCCTTAATATATACTGAAGAAAAATAATTATTTAAAGTTTCTGCTTTTTTCCTGGTCTTTGGGTTTTTTTTGGGGTTGGTTTTGCTCTCTTTGGCTATCACTTTTTATCTCATTTTCTAGTTTAGCCCATCTAGTCTGTGGTCATACAGATATCCCAAGGAATTTTTTTCCCCTAGCTATCCATGGCAGCACTACTTCTGGATAGCTCCCCCTTCTTAGCTGATATCAGGAAAAGACAGCACACCTCTTCAGTCTTGTACCAAGTCTTCTTCTGGTGAGAAAACAGGGTCTTCTGCAAGTAGACCTGACGGTGTCAAGATGGTGTCAAGGTCCAACTGTCATGTACATCGGTTCCTCTCCAGAAGCTTCAACCCGACGACTCTGGAGACAGATGACCTTTCCAGTCCTTGAGATATTTATTGATTTTATTTTCTCTTGTTTATGTGCTATCTTCATCTTTTAACTGGATGAGAATCCCTTCTTAACTGGATGCGAGCCAAACCCTCTTCATATCTGGGAAGTAAATGCTTTAACAACATTGCACCACAAGGGAGCACCACCTTATATGAAGGCAATAAGTTGCCACTACCTAAAGGCAAGAGTCCATCTATATCAAACTTCCATATGTGTTCTATAAATTAACAATACCACACTATTCCTTTCTCTTTTTTTGTTTATTATGTACCCAATTATTGGACTATCCAAGGGAAGTATACCTATTTTCTGTGCGCAGACACCATGGTGGATTTTTATTCACTAATGTGTAACTGCCATTTTTGCCAGTTGTGATATTTTGGGTGTCTGTGCCTTCTCAAAAGGAGCACTGAGCCTATGCTTTATCGCAATGTTAACAAAGTCCGGTCCACCATAAACATTAATTAGTCATGGGGTCAGACTGAGACATTCTATTATTTCTAGACATGTGCATTTCTAGAAAATTATATCAACTTAAGACAAAATGACAGTGCTTTTGGTGCCGTCCTCTCCCCGATTGGAGGATCGAGGAAAGGGCAACACGGGAGGCGCAGCCATTTTGGCGGAGTTTCCGACAGGTAATGTCCACAAGGTGTGAACGAAGATAGCACATTGAAGATAGCAAATTGAAGATAGAAGAGGAGAGAAGGAAGAAAATATAAAAGAAGGGAGAAAATATAGAAGATGCTGAAATGGTAGGCAGAAACAGAAGTAGTCAGCAGAGAAGGTAGGGAAAAATTAAGAGAGCATGAGAGAGTGAATGAGAAAAAGAGAGTGAGTATGTGAATATGGGTCCATGTATTTAGAGCTTTTTGCTTTGCTTTTGGCCTATAAGTGCAGGGGGGGGGGTTTGGCCTCATTTTTGTGGCTTTATACAAATCACTGAATTTAGGTAAGTTCTGTAAATTGGCAATTCTTATGAATTCTAATGAAAAAGTCATATTGTTAAGGTGGACAGAGATAACAGAACTAGAGCATATATAAATCGCTAATACGTGCCAGCCTGAAAACAATATCTGAAGCAAATACTAATAGTGTTTTAAAAAGAAAACACAATACCTTTTAAAAATGTTATTTTTAATCTGATAATTGGTGGCATTTGTCTTTAAATCAAAACTCAATTCAAAATATGTGTTGTTTAAAAAAAATGGCTTTGCTAATGTGGGCACTAGCATGCAATGGTTAAAAATATGTGATCTATATATGCATATAGAATAATGTACAACAATATTTTACAACCTTAATGTTCCAGCTACTACTTTTTCTATTGTTAAGTTTTGGAAATATGCACATGTTTAATAAATACGCAAGAAAGATGAACTACATGCTCTTGTTTAGAACCTCTACATTTTCACACTTCCTACAGAAATGTATCACATTTAATGTTTCATCATTACCAGGTCAGGCGGAATACACCGTAGCTCATCTGTGGAGTCCCTGGTTGAGTGGTCTAAATCGAAATCTGTAAACAGCAGCTTTTAATATGAAAAATAAAATATAAAATCTCAGCTGGGCTTAGTTAAAGTTTTGGTATATTTGACTTTTTGCTCCCACACACCTATTAATTGTTCAGACAAACAGCTGAGAGCTGAGAAGCAACAACAACAAAAGTTTTAAAGTGTGAAAATGCTATACTAAAAAAGGTAGCTAACACTGGCAGATAAACTGTGCTGGGTCTCAAGTGACACACTTAACTAATATATTTCTATCTTGTATTTCTATAGTCTGTCGCACACAACAACACATCTCATTGATCTGTATAAATCTGATATACAATAGCTAATTTACAGCCACAAACTCTTGTCATACAGCCCTGTTGTCACCACTTCAGGGACAGAATCTAATTCATGCGCCTTCAGTATTTGCAGTCCATGTTCCTCCATTGGCCAGATGTTCTGCTTCTGGTGGCTGAATGTCTTGTCTAAGGAGGAAGTTGTGTGTTTTAAGGAACAATACATTTTATTCCAAGGAATATTTTAACTTTACTCTTAGCATTACCATCAGTACACAGATTTTTATTGTATCAAGGGCTTCAATCTCCAATATATGCACCTTGTTTGAAAAAACAAAGAAAAGAAAAAATGTTAATGAATACTGTATGCTATATCCGGCTGTTGAATTTTTACATTGCTACTAGTAAATGTTATGGAGAAGTTCTATATTTTTTATTAAATGTACTTTGGTGTTTTATTTTGGTTGGAAAAGAAGCTCAAATTGCTTTGTTAAAGTTATGAGACTATTCTGTTCTGCCTTTTACTGCTGCATGAAACCTTGCATTGTAGAGAGCAGACATGAATTATACATAGGTCCAACATAATGCCACCTTGGAATGTGCATTCTCTAAACATCTTATTTTATGAGATGTAATTTACAATCCAAATTCAAATAATTCAAGATTTTTAATACATTTTTTATTTATAAGTTAAAAAAACTGGATTCCCACACAAAGCACCCAATGCCTAAACTGTCAAGTGCACTGAAATTAGTAAGTATGCAAAAGGAATGGAAGGATGGTACCTTGATATAAACTGGGCATAGATCACTCCACCATCGATTCCTTCCTGATGCCAGACTTTGGGATATCATGTAATACTCTGGGACTTTGTAACAACAGGCTGTGCATGGACTGCAAAGAAGAAATTTTTAGAGCTCAGTGCTGCGGAAACCTCTTTCCATAGCAGATTTGGCATGCCCTTCGCAGTTGATGACGGTGCCTGGGCACTGGACAGCTGCCCTAACCTACTTTCTGCACTTCTGAGGTCCTATAGGGCAGATTGTTAACAACGCTGTTAAATAATGTATTATCATAAAATGTGAATACAGATAAAGTAACATCATCTGTAGATGGAACACGTCATTATAATGTATTAAATCAGTTTTGTGCCAAAGTTTGTTTTTTAGGTCATTGAACAAGACAGTTTTAATATGCCACTTATAAAAGCAAACTTAATTAAAGAGATTAAGATGAGCAGTGACATTTACTCAGTCTCAAATGGCAACAACATTATTCATGAGGCATTTTTCATTAAAAAAAATCTAGTAAATAAACATGTCACTGGGTTCTTACAAAACCTGAAAAAGGAAATAGTCTAATAATGAGAAAAAGAGAGAAAATGTACAAAAAAAGAAAAATTCTCTCTGAGAATGCTTGTGATGAGACCTTGATAAGATTTCCGCTTAGGGCCCTTGAAACGTAGAGTTGCTCCTGAGAGTTTCTATGTGAGGCTAAGCCTGTTTGCACCGTAGGGTGCATTGTTCAAGGTAAGTCCTAGGAGGATTCATTCATGTTGCTAACAGCGATAGACACAGATATGTTTCACAATGGCCATTTTCAAAACCAACTGGATCAGTGGAGGACACCAACAATTTTTTCATTTAAAACAATCCTTTATAGTTTCCCTTGGTAAAAAAATGTATTAATTTACCATGTGTTTATAATAGAATAACTCTTTGTAAAGATCCTAAATCAAAATATTAGTGGACAAATTGTGGAGTTCAGCATTTGTTAAAATGTAAATTTAAAAAAAGCTTATATACAACCCCAAGCTTCTATGTACTGTAAGCACCGTTATTATAAGCCATTACATGTTTAGCTTAACATTAAAAAGACAGGCATTATGTTTAACCTTTCAGGGTATTTATCTATGCTGCTCAAGGCCACCTTGCACATGCACCGCACAATTGTAAAGGAGTCTAAGCGTTTTCACTCAGCTTGCTGCCGTGCAAATAAAACATATTTACTGAAAATAATCATTTGATCTTAAAAACAGGGATGTAGCAAGAGCCTCATGTCAGAAGGGGTACTCACACTAACGCACACACACACACTAGCTCATTTACACACTAACAGACACAGACACTTACACTAACACAACACATATGCACACACACACAAGAACAATCCAATACACACCCTAATATATCGCTAACATACCCACATTAACACACACACAGACATTCACACTAACACATACATCTGGACACTCAAACACACACATGCACATACACTCTAACATATCCAGACATACAGACACCCGCATTAGTAGACACACCTGGACACTCACACCAACGCACACATACAGAAACTCATGCTAACATGCTCAACAAGAGACTCGTACTAACTGTCGGGATCCCCATCCGAGAGCCGGACGGAGTTACTCACCTGAGTAACCACTAACCGCGGGTACCGGGTCCAGCTCCACTTCTCCTGCTCCTTCCTTTCTTCCTGCCTGGCTGCTTCTGGGCGCATGTGCGCCCCCACTCCACTTTATTCGTCCCTGAATGGAGATGGCGGGGAACGTGCATCGATGATGTCACGCACAGGGCCGGGGCGTCCACTAGCGGCAAGTTTAAAAACCGGCACTGAGCATTACTCAGTGCTCAGTTTGTGCCTTATTGAGCTCTTCTCTACCTTGTGCTGTTTGATTAATCTTGTTGCTGACCCTGGATTCCCTTTGGATTTGCTGTCTTCTCCTATCCTGACCTTGGCTAATGTTTACTGGACTATGCTGTTTTCCGTGACCCAGACTCTGGCTAACATTTACTGGACTTTACTGTATTTGGTGAGCCTGACCCTGACTACGCTTCCTGAACTGGGGTTATCCTGCATACCGAACTCCTCCATCTCCCAAACCTTACGCTAACACACCCACTCAGGTACTCAGCCAGATACTCACACTAACACACATAAGCAGACACACACTAACATACCCAGACACAGAGACAGGCACACTAACACATAACCAGACATACTAACACACACTCAGACACTGATAGACACCCACACTAACATACTTAGACACACAGTAATATACCTAAACAAACACATTAGCATACTAAGACACACACTAACATACTCAGACACACACAGTCACGCACAGCTGTGTCCTTAATGCAGCTCGCAACTGTGAGCTACCATGCTACTACTGCGAAGTCACGCAACGTGACTTCACTCAACCCCACCTACTCCTTGGAATTAGCGGAATAATAATGCTGCCATATTGCTCAGTGAGAGCAAAGAGATATAGCAAAAGAAACAATACATGAAAGAAAGCAAAAAAGAGAGAGATCAAAGGGAGAGGGGACTGGAGGAAGTACATTATGTTGTCTTTGTCTTATATGAAAATTAGTTGGATGAATGTGAGATATAAGCAAAAGTAGAAGGAATCTGGAGTAAATACTAAAGTCTTTAGTCCTTTATCACAATATATAAATGAATACAGATATACCACATCAAGGGTGATACATACTAATGGTTATTAATAATAATCTGGTCACATCCAGACAGTGACACTCTCACACATACACCCAGACACTGACACTCACAACCACAAACACTCTCACACACACAGACATTAACACACACTACCAGACATAGACACTCACATACACCCAGACATGGACACTAACACACAGCCAAACACTGACACAAACACACAACCAGGCATTGACACTCACCTACCCCACACACAAGTGGTAAAATAATTGGGACATAAAAAAGAGACCACCTTTTGTATAAGTGCTCCAGGGCCCCAAAATCCCTATTCTGGCCTTGCATACATACATACATACATAAACATACACATTCTCTCCCTCTGTCATTATCCATGCTGCTCACACAAGTCTCTATCCCTCTCCTTCCTTCCCCTCCCTTCCATCTTGAGCCCTGTCTTTGTATAAGGTCGAACTCTCCGTGCTAGTCCTTGTTCTGCTATCATCTTACTACTACAGGTTCACTTAGCGTGTCTTAGCTGTGCACGTTGACACTGGCCTTAGTGTGGCCCTGTTACCACCTTTTAAAACAAAAAATAATGACTGGGTTATTGTTCCATAAGACAGAGGTATTTGTGTGTAATAGGCATTCTAAAGACGTCCATATAAATAGCGTGGGAAGCTTTAAAATTTGGCATCTAAATTACATCATAGTCACACGGTTACACATACTAATTGAAATAACACGATTAAGAAATAGAAAATAGAAATATATATCAAATCTGTGTGCATAGGAAAATATAATTAAAAGAATGAATATAAAAAAATAGCATTGTTTACCTTAAGATGATAAGAGAACTTTGATCATGTGATCTCAGAGGGTTTTGAGGTCATGAAAATAGAGATAAACGTAGACACTAGGCACTTGATTGCAAAGTGGATAATACAACAGCACTTTCTACATTATTTCTGCTCACAAACTAGCATTATTTGCAAAGATTGAGTGCAGATGCCGTGATCACACGGTTTGTGTTGCTGCTTACACCCACGTTCAAAGACTACTCCCAGCGCTTTTTGTAATTAAAAGTACATTGTTTAATGTTTATCAAAGCAAAACTGAAATATTAGCCATAAAAAACATGAAATTGATAACCTTGTTAATATGGCCATAATGTCTATATTTCACTTGTGACTTAACTCTACTGCCTTTATGTTGACACCTGCTACAGTGATCATAAACATTCTCTATCTAATGTGCCTCATAAATAACTTTTATAAACTCCAGAGTTTCTCTCTCCCTGTTTCTAAAGTACCAGTATTATTGATTTTCTCTAACCATGTAATCGATACATTGTACCAATTCAGTCTTAGTTTTATTGTATACTTAGTAACACGGGCTCCTTTGCTTCATTCAGAACTGGGCGATCACACAATGTTCTTTGGCTGTTTACAAAACATTTGATGAGCTTTATTCTTGTTTCTTGGCTTTTCTCCCCATCGCTAACATTTAGACCCTCTCTGAGACATGTATCTGTCCCCTTTGTTTTTGTCCGATACAGCCACATCCCCTGAGCTCCCTCTCCCCTGTTTTTCTGCTCGTGGTAATATTTTTTTTTAAAGTGGTTAAACATTGTGGTGGAGATTTTCAGGGTATTTATTTATTATTTATTAGTTACGGTACTTCTAAAGTTGACAGAACACAAGTGGAAGAGAGTTCTCTCTGCTCCCTCATACCCCCAAAAAATGACCTGAGTAAGCCATCACAAGGGGTGTTGGGCTCATTTTGACTGAGACAATGCTGTACCTCAATTTAGTTGCTATAGTGTTTCTCTCCCCAAAGTTTCCTGGGAAACTTAAACTCATTAAAAATGTTTTTAATACATCAACATCTTAGATTTAATGTACTTTACACACGAAAAGCCTCCACAATATAACATATTACTGAATTTTAATACAAATAATATCAGCTAAATAGCAAACTGAAAATAGGTACTAGTGTTAGTTTAGTGCCACTGACTATTATATATATATATATATATACACAGTGGTGTACTTTGTCTAGGTGTTGCCCTAGGCCTGACCAAGAGCAGCACCCCAATATCGGCCAATATGATGATCTGCCCCTGTTATGCTGCACTGAATTTGCTACCCTAGGTCAGACTAATCTAATTAGATCAAATTTTAAAAAGGGCTTCTATAAAAGGCCTAATTAATTATTAAAGGCCTACAGCCAATACTGTCAGAGGAACCCATATATAAAGAAATATTCTCTCAGCCCTGATACCGGTATTTAAACAGCCACCGAACCTGAGAACAAGGTTGATCTGCAGCAAACTAACCACAGAACAAGAGCTTGCGCGGAATGTCACCGTACGATGCAACAAATCCCATTGCAAAGTTTGCCAACATATATGAGGCAATAACACAATACTCATGCACTCATGGAGATGTAGTGTATATGAAGCAGTGTTCAGCATGTGACAAAAAGTGCATAATTGGGGATCCTAGCCTTAAGTTGCTTCTCAGAATGAACCTGCACATAGGCTCAATCAAAAACCACGAGGAAGACAAACATTGCACCCCAGTAGGACAACACTTCACCAAGAATGAACAACTTCATCCAAAACCCCAAAATGAAAGCACATTTGGGGTCATCTGTGAAACTGGATTAACATTGATAGCCCCTCTGCAAAACAAATGCATGTATAAGAGAGTGCTCGTAATTCTATCTGGCAAGGAGTCTGGGGTCACTAGGATAGCCCCAGATTACTACCTTTGACACTAGCTTGTGTGATAAACTCTGCTGCACCATTGCAGCCAATCAGTGGCAAGTAATTACATGCCACGGAGGAGTAGGTGCTGCAGTATCCTTTAGATCAGGTAAGTGCTATATCTTTATTTTTTTTTTTTTTTGTTTTGGAAGTATACATATTAAAGAACTCAAAGGGTATTTAATATGCATTGTTTTGTATGTGTGTACCGGACTAGCTACCCATGAGTTTTAAGTAGCAGGGAGAAAGCACAATGTGCTTCTTTTAAGCAGGTCTTAACCTAGGGATGCTGGATCTATTTTATGATTATTATTTTTGTGGATTTCATCTTTACCATCTCTACAGTGACTCTGAGGCACTGACTGAAACCAGCTCTGTTTTGGTCTATAAGGGAGTTTGCTTTTGTGTAGTTGTAAAATACAGGAAAATATATCATGTCAGCAAACTAGTTCCAATCCTAAAATAACATAACACCAAACACATGTTCAGGCCAGGGGAGTAACTAGAAACCATAGGGCTCCGGTACGAAAATTGCCCCAGGGCCCCCCAACTTCTACAAGCAACATGCCCCCCAGTACCACCTTTCCCTCAAACAGCTTGTAAGTGCAACCTTTCCCCCAAGGAGCTTATCAGTACCACCCTAACCCCCAAACAGCCTGCCTGTGTCATCTTTGCCCCCAGCTTGTCAGTGCCCCAAACAGGTAGTCTGTACCATCATTGCCCTGAAACAGCTTGCCTGTGCCTTGTTTGCCTCATGTTCCCTCTCCAACATACAATTCGGCACACATATGTAAAAAATTTCACATGCTAACACACACGTACTCAGGCTCACACGTACACACTCATTCTGTCAAATCAATTGCTGAATTATTTCACACAGTTTTAGACAATTACAGCAGGATTGGCTTAAGGAAAAGAAATGTCCTTCTTTGCATCATAAAACTCAGTGCAGTGCTTGGCAACAGTAAAATCTGATATCTCAGCTGGTAACTAGAATACAGTAAAATATTGCATTGATCAACACTACCTTGCTATGGTACTTGATATATTTTTATATATTGAAAGACAGAATCGAAGAATTGCACAGGAAAACAAAACACTCTGTACTGATCACATTTTTACACTTAAAATGACCTTGGTTGTCTTCTATTTTCCCCACATTTCTTCCACAGTTGACAGCTAACACCTGTTGTATATATCAACCATATATTTCATTTATTTATAATTCTTGACAAACTGTTTGACTATGAAGGAATGCTCTCTGCCACGTTCTCCCACTTAAGGTTTGGCCTTGCTAAGAGAAAGGAAATCTCCCTGGTCATTGTAAGACTCCTCTTTTTTTATTGACAAACCTTAACTGTGAAGCATCTTTTAATGACTTGCTTGCTGTTCAGAGCATGAGTTCTAACATTTTTAGTTTTAGGAAAAACATTATGTTGCTGATAAAGTATGTTATTCTAGGGACTGATGCTGTCAACTCTAGAAAGGTCATGCTGAGTTCTCAAGTTGCAAGAGGAAACAAAAGGCAAAATATGTTGAAAAATCTTTATAGCTATTGTGTCAAGCGCTGTTTGAAAGCCCAACAGCAATGTGTCACACTATTGATACCTTAGGTGACAATCTTTTTATGCAGAGACGTATTAAAATAGTGAGATACGATCTTTATGCTCTAGATGTTTTGTTTTGGATCTTGATCAGTTATTTACATTTGCTTAATAAATGTACGACTCCAGACACATTTTCATTAAATAAACTAGCATACATGCTAATTGCTGCTACTTCTCCTATTAATTTCAGTAGGAGCTCTGCTCCATTTTGTCAAAATAGGGTTATTTGATTAAAAAGTGACAAGTTTATTACTGTGAGGCAGTCTGCCCAAGGACCACACAAAAGCTTGCACTGGTGATGCGTACAAAAAGGTGTGGGACTACCTAAACCGAGAACAAACAGCATCTTAATACCGTGTTATTTGGTGCATCCCTGCTCAGTAGAGTCTCAACTTTTATCTCACGTGGCTATTACAAAAGTAAAATCTCAATCATATTAGTAATCCAGAAACCAACCTTCTTGGGCCTTGTCGGTGTGGTGTGGTTAGTATTATTCTTGTCACAAGTGAGGAATGAGGTCTATACCTCCACTCACTATTAAACTTGGGGAGGACCCTAAAAGATCCCCAGAGGTTCAAAACATGTACAAAAAGGGTATGAGACTGGCTCAACTAAGAAAAGACTGCGTGTTAATAGCTCACTCTAGAACCTAGACAAATTTCCTCTGCATGAGAGGACCAATAACCCCATGATGATAGATGTACATATCAACCTCCATCAGCCTCATCAGTGAGGTGCAGTTGGTAACCGTATAGGCACAAGTTAGCAAGGAGGTCTATATATGGAAATCCATCAGCATATCAGTCTGCTCCTACGCAGAAGGCCAGTCCACTCACTCTCTCTCTCCCACACTCTCGTTCACACTCCCTAAATGTTTCCCTACCTTCTCTGCCAAACCACTTTCTCTTCTGCCAACCACTTCCCCATCTTCTTCCGTGTCTTCTTTATTTTCTATCTACTCCCCTCTCTTCTCAATTCTATCTCATCTATCTCTATCTAATAACTCAGCATCCGAACTTCTGAAATAATAAAATTGCCCGAAATCCATGGGCAGGGAACAAAATGCATTGCCTGAAAAGGAATGGGCCAAAAAGGAACCAAAAAATGTACCCTAATCGTTTTTGGCCCATATGCCCATGTCTGATATAAATCTCTTAGCTCCATTTAAGCAACAGTATTTAGTGTTAGGACTACTTGGCACAGTGGTAAGCTAAATACAATATGGCCATATGATGTGACTAAATCTCCAATTTTGTTATCTTAGAAAGGTGTTTTTAAGTAGCCTTAAAAAAAACAAATTTTAAGAGTTGGTTTAACCACACATAGTGCTAGCACTACACTAGCTGGCTAGCCTAAGCCATTTCCACCACTAGTACCACATATAGGCATTCATAAAGGTCTTCATTGTTGGTTCATAACCTTCTTTCAGTTCACATTCACCAGAGCCATAACTGGGATCTTGGCCTCAGTGGTGATTTCATGTCCACTTTCATAAGTGGAAGAACAAAAAGGGGCAGAGTCATTGTCGCCAGGGTGGTTCAAGCATATCCCTTACCTTGTGGTCAACCCCCCCCAGTTCCACCACTACAGACATTTACCCCTTTGTATTGTTAATCCCTTTGCTGACCATATGTTCTCTTGGAGGTAGATTAAGGGGGTGGTTGTGTACTCATTAAATCCCAATTTCTTGATTTATTTTAATATGTGCTTTGCTGGCTATATCCAGCCATGTGTATAAAAAAATAAAGCAGTCTTCATTTTGTTTATACCCTACACAGAGTCTCGGCTAGTGACTGGGAAAGAGTGTATTGTCCCAGGGAGCACAAATCAGCGGAGATAGTCGGTTGGACTATCCAGCTCCATGACACCTTGTAACTTTTTTGTAAGACAATTTTTATTACACTCAAACGATACATTAAACTTTTGGTTTAAAGAGCAGTCTAAAATTATTTAACATTCTCGCATAAGCATTCTGTTGTCTCTTGTTAAATTTCTGCCGTTGCTCCATAGTTTTCCATTACTGCACCTGCATGATTTTTTGAGTCCTCTAATTTGTCCCCTTCCAGGTTGCATAGCTTGTTCTTAGTGCTTGGTATTCCAGTAGGCAAACACAAGAGGGCAAGGCCAGGTACTTGTATTGAATTTCTGGGTATAGTTTTAGATTCAATTAAGATAGAAGCCATCTTATGTATTGCAACACTTTTAAGAAGTAAAGAACACATTCCAGGTTTTATAAGTTCTCCAACCTGTTCTAGAGGTCAATTGTGGTCCATTTAAGGTCATTTATTATTATGATTTATTGTTTTAAATAGCGCCATCAAACACAACACAACACAACAAAGGACAGGGAACAAGGCAAGGAACACTGGGGACGGAGAGAGGAGCCGGAATCCTCGGACGCTTCTCCTTTAAGCAAGGATAGGACAACTTAACTGGGACATGGACAGGAGAGAAGAACCAAAATCCTCAGATGAAGAGAGGGCAAAGGCACATAAAAGACTGACATACATAAATACAGGAACTAGCCTAGGACTATAAGATAACAATTGGAGATTTCGTCACATCATATGGTCGTAGTATGTTTAGCCCACCACTATGCCAAAGTACTCCAATATTCGGTGGGTCCTAACGCTAAACCCCGCCTACTGAGTCACTATTTAACTGAAACTAAACATTGAATCTAAACCAAGAAGGACATACTTTTAGGCTGTAGACTGAGACAAACAGAGCAAACAGATGGGGCAAACCTTATCAAGGAAACAGAGCTGAAGCAAAGAGCAGAACTGGAATCAAGGAATCAGAAGCACAGAACAGAGCATAAGGAAATACAGGGACGGATTGTAGCAAAGGGGAAACTCTAGCGAGACAGGGGAAATGAGAGAAGCACCTCCGCAGCCTGAGGGGCACCTAAAAGGCAGTGTATGTATATGTATATGTGTGTTTGTAAGCTTGTGCGTGTATGGGCAGGTGTATGTAAGAGGAGTATAGGCATTTGTAGGCTGGTGTGTAAAGGCAGGTGTGTGTATATGTGTGTAAAGGCAGTTGTGTGTAAGGGCAGTGTACATGTATATATGTGTGCGTAAGGGCAGTGTATGTGTATATGTGTATTTATGGGCAGGTGTATGTATGGGCAGTATATGTGTAAATGTATGTGTGTAAGGGCAGTGTATGCGTATTATGGTGGACACCTGGCTGGCTGAGAATGATGGGAATTGTAGTTCACAGCTAGCATCTGCAGCTTTACTGTTGACTGCACTTCCCATGATGTTCAGCCAGCATCATGGAAGTAGTATATGTGGCTGAGCCTCATGTGAATTTAATTCAATGTGTTGGCTATTTTTAATATGCATGACTGTGCTGACAAAAATGAAGCATGTTTTAAGTGGCGATGCAAGCGCGACATTGTAAAGTGCAATTACTTGTATTGTATATTGGTGAATTCCGCGAGAGCGATTAAAAAAAAAAAAGCGTCCCTCTTTTAGATTTTGAAATGTGAGGTATGCTATTGTCATTTATTGTTTCATATATTGCTATCATATTCCATAGCGCTGCAAAATGGTTGTTTCACAACCATTAGAACTGAAAAGAATTCAACAGTTTTAATTTCTTATAATATATTTGTTATAATAATTTCGCTTTCTTTCACACTTTTTTCTTTTCTTTTCTCCAACTCTGCAATCCATGTAGGTTGTAGACTTATAAACTTCCAAAAGGGCTGTATAACCATTTATGATCTTAATAATCTATATACAGTATACACTGAAAAACCTCTTCCTGTATTGAAAGCATATATATATATATATATATATGCACCAGTTAAATTGGTCTGCTTGCTCAATGAACTAGAAAGCTGAGATACAGAACTCCAATCACACATGAATGCCTCTAGATTCATTCATCCATTACCCAAATCAAATGTTGCTCATATATTGATGGAAACCTGAAAGAAATTTACAATTCAACTGGGACAATTGATATTTATTTTTCTGCTCAAATGCCTTATTTTATTTTTCAATATGTTGCTTACCAATTACCATTTGAACTACAAATTCACCAGTGCCATGACAAGATTTAAAAGTCATTGAATCCATTTTTCAAGCAATTTTCCTGCATGGAAAACCAGTAGTGAATTCCATAATGTTTAGTATTAATAAATATATTCATTATATAAACCATCATACTTCTACAATGGAATAACATTTTATTTTTTCCCTAGGTTTAAATACTCACCAGGTGTTAAGCAATAAGAATGTTTTTATAGATTTTAAAACCATGCAGGCAATCAAATGTAATAATAGCTTACTGCAGTGCCAGGTGTTATTACCACAATAAATCAAATGTTTAAACAGTTCGAAATGATTTGCCCTGTGTAAAATAGATATTTGGTTCATTTACAAATGTGTGAATGTCTTCATTAATGTCTCACAATGTTGTTGTGTCTTTGATAATTCCATCTGACTGAAGACTGTCAAAATGCATAGAGGTTATGTAATAGATTGAACAAGGACTAAGGCTTGGGAAGCGGGGGGACAATTGTGTAGTAGGTAAATCTAACACCAGTAGTAGAGTGAATCGGCAATAACACTAGCTCCATCAACCATCACGGATATACCACTAGGCCAGCACACCAGAGTTCCCCTCACCGGGGAATTCTCTCAGACAGCCGGACAACCCCCGCTGCTAACTGCACCTCCTTCCGGCTGCAGCGGATGTTGTCTACGTGAATCGCGTAGTCGTCTACCCGCTGTCCAGACAACACACCGGGAGTCAGAAGCTCAGGTAAGTTGGGGGGTGTTAAATGGGGGGATAAGGCATTTCTGTAGGCAGAGTGCTCTATGATATGCCGTTTAACCCCCTTAATGCCGCTCTGCCTCTATACAAATGCCTGAAATGCCTCATACCTCCCTATATGCCACTCTGCCCCATAATATGCCTTTTACCCCCTAAATGGCAGAGTGGCATATAGGGATATAAGGCATTTCTGGAGGCAGAATGGCACATGGGGTCAAAAGGCATATCATGGGGCACAGTGGCATATATGGAGTATTAGGCATTTCTGGGGCAGAGTGGCAGGCCTGGGTGCAGATGTGTATAACTGTGTGGCAGGTTGGAAAATAAAAGGAAATAAAAACAAAAAAATATTTTTCTCAATCATAGCTTTTATTAAAAAATAATAATTTACATAGTTTACATGAATTAACATTTACTAGTAAAACTTTTTTCCTATAGGGTTGTCTTATATTCAGGCTTTTTCTTTTCTTTTTTTTCGTAAATTAAAATTCAGATTTAGGGGGGTCGTCTTATAATCGAGCAAATATGGTATGTTTTTAAGTATAGTACTGTGTATAGTAATGTGGGGGTCCCAATTATATATCTTGCAGGGGGTGCTCTGTCTTTTTTTGTTACTTCTCAGTAGAGAGGAAACGGTTCTATGTTTATGTATGTGTACTGCACTGTTGTGTTACAGTCAGTATGTATAAAGTGTTAGCGTCAGTGTGTGTTTTATATATATATATATATATATATAATATACACACTGACTAACAAAAGACACACTGTATATACACACACTCTAACACACTATATATATAGTATGTGCATTTATACAAGAGTGTGGTGTAAGCATGTGTGTGTATTGTGTTGTGTTTCTGTGTGGCATTAGTATAACCGTGTATATCTGCATGTTGGTTTATGGGGATAGCATGCCTGTGCATACATATGTGCATATGGTGTTAGCATGTGTGTGTGGGTGTCAGCGTATGATGGTTTGTGTGTCAGTGTGTGGTGTCATGGGTGAGTCTAGCGTTGGTGGCACAAAAAACGATAGTTGCGCCAGCCGACACCAGTATCACACCAGGAAGTCCATGAATATATAAAAAAATATAAATTTATACAGCCTCTGTGGACAATAAAATCTAAAGGAACAACACTACGTAAACATGAACAAAAATAAGGCTAAACCGCTTGACGCGTTTCACACAAGTTTAGTCATCAGCTGCCTAGCGTTGGTGGCACCTGGGAGTAGAAGAAGAGAAACAGGAAAAATAATGTGTGTGTTTGTAAGTGTGCAAGTGAGTTTGCGTGTTAGTCATAGGGTGCTTGAAGAAATACCGCACTCAGATGCAAATAACCCTAGGCTTGCCCCTTTTTTCAAGGTGGGCTTCTGCAAGGATCTTAAGGCAGAGTGATGAGTGGAGCAATGGGTGGGACAGTGGGATTGATATGGTGCATTAAGCATTTACTGGGCCCCTGCGAGACTTACAGTGGGGGCTCACGCTCATCCTACTCACATGGCCTCCATTACACCAGTGCTCCAGTGCATCATATGCGCTTTAATGCACATTGTAGCTGTGTAGTCACTTTTTTCACAATGTCACTCTTACTAATGCAAGAATCCTAACATATGCATTTGGACATTTCACCAGCCCCCAGCTATAAGATGTTCAGGAGACATGTTCTGCTGAGGCATGATCGCTTCTCGGCCTTTTGGCTAAGATCAAGTGAGTACCTGTGAGAGAGGGAAACCTTGGTCCTCTGGCCTTAAGGCTGGGAATAGCATCAGAGAGCCCAAAGCTGTTATAGGGTCTCCCAGCATGGATCTTCGGGGGCACTCGGCCACTGTATTCACCTAGGATCCCCTCTTGATGCACTTTTTTTCATACCCACCTTAAATTGCCCAGGCCTCTGGCTGGTGGTGGAGGGGGGGGATTTATCTAACCAGCCATTGGCTGGGGCCTGTGATACTCTAACTAGCACTTATTTGGCACCAACACTGTTCAGTTTTTAGGATTTCAGGTTTAGAGTGAGTTAAGCACCACTGAGTCACCTGAAGCTACAGTGGAGCCCCAAAGACTCAATCCAGTATTGGTGCGGGAGGGGTGTGCCTTCTGGCCCCCACTCCTCCTGTGAAGACATTTTGTACCGGAGGATGTGAAGACTTCGGTGGATCTTGCCTCAGGGAGATCCTAGAAGATCCGGCCCACCCAAGGCTTCTGCTTGGGTGGGAAAGCAGGAGCTGCATATCCCTTTTGGGGAGTGCAGCCCCAGAAGATGAAGATTAGGGACTTGGGTACACTTTGCCTCACACAGTTTTGGATCACAGATCACCTTCTTCACTTCATAAATACACGTTAGTAGAAGAGTGACCTCGGGCTCTCAAAAAAAATATGATAGATTTAGTTTTAGTTTACAGGGAAGGACAGTCATTTTTAGAGTTCATCTTGTGAAAGTATTTGCCAAGACTGGAAAATCTGAAGACATTCTGTATAAAAGTAGATGCATTTGTGTTGTCATGAGCTAAAAGACATAGTAGCCTAGGAAATATGGAAATATTTGAAAGTAGTGCCACGGGGCCCTCATCTTTTCTCCACCAATTATACAGATTCCCTCAATGTGCCTTTTTATATTTGCTCATATTATTGCGTCAAAATGTAAGGGGCAGGGTTGGCACAGGCAGGCTGCTTCAGGGGCAGAGTTGGCACAGGCAGGCTGCTTCAGGGGCAGAGTTGGCACAGGCAGATTGTTTCAAGGGCAGCAGGGGCACGGGCAGATTGTTTCAAGGGCAGCGGGGGCACGGGCAGGCTGCTAAAGGGGCAAAGGTGGCACGGGCAGGCTGCTAAAGGGGCAAAGGTGGCACAGGCAGGCTATTTAAGGGGCAGAGGCCTACAACGTCAATGTCTCGCTTAGCATATAGTGAAGTATAGTAAAGAGTCATGCTGCACTACAGTCAATGTCTGGCTCAGGGTATAGTGATGGGAGTTACACTGTACCACCATCAGTGTCTGACACAGTATATAGTGATAGGAGTTATGCTGTACCATATCTGTTCAGTAAATGATATTTTTTTAAACGGATTTAATTTATTCACAATTTAATGTCACAACGTACCTCTCCGGAGAAGCCTTGTCCGGACGCCGTTCGCATTTGAAGCAAAGCAGCAGACCTAGTGTAGCTGCTTCTCGCCACATGTCTCCTAGCAACCTGCGTGCGAGTCATAGGAGGGGGTGGGGTCAGACTGGGAGATGACTGGGGGCATTCCTGCTTGGGCAATCTCCAGTGCAGTTCCGGGGGCGTGGCTTGGTGTGGCACCTAATTTAAAAGGCCTGTTGGTCTGCTGCACTTTACCCTTGTGTGGTCTTTGTGTCTGACATGCTGCTAATTGCTCCTACTCTGATTACTACACCGTGTACCGAATCCTGGCTTGGCTGATTAACTCCTCCGTGTACCGAATCCTGGCTTGGCTGATTAACTCCTCCGTGTACCGAATCCTGGCTTGATTTCTATACTCCGTTTTGCAGTTCCGGTGCTACCTTCACTGTCTACGCTACAGCCATCTACTCCTCAGAGACTGCCTATATTGCCTATATCCTGCTCAATATATTGCCTATATCCTTCAGGCTGCTCAATATCTCTTCTGCCCTTGGTGTTCTCTTTGGGCTTTCCCATTCGTTATATATATATATAGGTACGTGACAATTTATACGTTATTTTATTTAATTTTTGTCCAGTTGACATACAGTTTACAAATTTGTGAAATAAATTCTTGACAATATTAATTTTTTCTGGGGGGGGTAGCCACATACAGGATCCCTCCTGGGAACTTCTTGGCTGTGGCTACGCTGAGCCTTCCCCCGGGTCAAAACCGGTGAGTTCCCAGGACCCTTACACCGGCACGTAGTGATTAGGGAGCAGTAAAGCGAGGTCTGAAGTGACAGACCTCGCACTCCCTAATGTTTAGCTGACTAGAGGGAGATTGCAATTTCCCAGCTAGTCTGCAGGTTGCAGCTGCTAATTGGGCGGTTGTGCACCAAACCCCCCCCCCCCCCCCAGCTGTACCTGAGGTGAGTACGGATCTCACCAGAAGATTTAAAAAGAGTTTAAACATGACCCCCAACTGTCCCGATTTAGGCGGAACAGTCCCGATTTTGGGTCTCTGTCCTGCTGTCCCGCCTAAATCGGGACAGTTGGGGGTCATGTTTAAACTCTTTTTAAATCCTTGGAAATACAGAAATAAATTGGAAAATGATATCAGAAATGACAGCTATCTTTATATAACCATGAAATGAGACAATACAAGAAACAAAACATGTGTATAGGAATTGCAACAGAAGGAAGCATTTTAATTGATTACAATGATGGTTTATAATAAAAAATCCAAGAGAGCTAGTGCTCCAACTCTGTAAAAAAAAAAAGCTGGACTCATGAATGGTGTATATATTAAACAAAGCACTTGAGTTTTGATACTTTACATTAATATGAAATTAGGAATTTTATGAAGCAACTGGTTTATATGGTGGGACTTTATCAGCCAGCTGTTCAGAATGCAATAAACAATACTCTACAAAGCTATTTATTTTTTTAAATTCAGTTCCCTTTATTCTGTTATTAATGGAAGAGTTTTAACGAGTTTGTGAATCCTTCAACATTTTAGCAGTAGGTTGATATAGACTTTTTATTCTTCATTTATATGTGCATACCTTTATGCATAAGCAGAGGTGGTTCCACTATATAAAAGTATAAGGTGCTTATATAGTTGACTCTCAAATTCTTGGCACCAAAAGTCCCACTGCTGGAATGCACCCATCCATGTGTAACTTATTACTAACAGAAACCTACTGAATCTCAAATTTAATTTAGTGTAATTAAATTTGAAAGCTAATTCAATTCAGTTAGCCAATAAAAGTATCATCTTTACCAAATGTGCTCATTTTCTTTTCACAGCTTACATAGTACAATTCTGTAAATTTAATTTAGAACAGTTTTAAGAAATGTTTCTGAATTTCTAAATGTATTTTATTTTTTTGTATTTTAACATGGATGGATATAAAATAAACTTTCCATTTAGGCCATCGTAACACAAACAAGTGAATTAGTTTGTCACATCATGGGTCTTTGTAGCTTGTTCTATAAAATAAATAATACATTTCAAGTCACCGTGCCACCGAGAAAGTTTCAGTTGTCAAAAACACCTGCATTTTGATCAATATTTCTGCATGAATTTTATGCAAGTCTGGGTTGAGCATAAAACATAGTCTACTCAAATTTATGATCTAGGTCAGGCATAGCAGCCCGAGTATAGCAGTCTAATTAGAATGGCATCTGATTTGTCGGCTAGGTGTAAAATACCTTTGCGCTCTAGAGTGAAACCTTCGTTTTATAAGTAAATTAAATGTAATAAATATCAAGCAACAGTTAGTAAGCAAGTCAGCCATCTGTGAAAGGGGAAATCAATGAACTGAAAAAGCTTTCTGACATAAACGTTGTCTTTGGATAAATGCAGTCCCATTTGATTGTTTAAAGAGCCTTTCCACCCAGGGGATAGTTTTTTATTTTCGTGTCTTGGCCATGACTAACTACTAATTACTATTAAAGGGGAAACATTAAAATAATGTAATTGTATTGTTATTTTCACATCTGTGCTCAGGGAGAAGTTCCAGTGTATAGATTTTTTTGCTTTGGCCTATGTACTTTTTTCAGTACTAGGTGTCCCACATTAAAAAAAACTTACATTGGGCAAAAGAGTTACAGTGGATGTAGTTGTGTCCATATAAAGGAGAGCTAAAAAGTTTGAAAAAAGCTGAATTAAAGGGAAGGACCAGAGGTTTTAAGATATAATTTACACCAAAGTATCCATTATTATCAGTTATATACCTTTTTATTCAGCTGTGAAAAAGATAAATATGGACAACACCTAAGGTTGGAAATGGACTGGTGTTACAAGATGGCTTGCCCTGTATTCTGTATAATTGTAGAATTGGATGCTACCAACATTTTTTTTAAAATTGTAGACTTGTGACTTAAGTATAAAAATTAGTATTCTTGGTCAGCAAGGATTCTAAGAACAAAATAATAATGAAAACTAAATTACATCAACAAATACTAGATAATTAAAAAGCTATTTTAAACTTGATCAATGCTGCACCTTACATTTTAATTTATTTATTCCCTCATGTATAATATACAAAATAAAACACATTTGTGCTTTTGTAAAGGAAAATAAGTCTTTAGTAGGATAAAAGACTTAAAGATAATTCGCTGCATACATCATCACAATACATTTATTTCGGTACAAACTCATTAACTTATAATTGCACTAAACAAATACTTTTTTTATTTTACAGAACTGTAATAAAATGTAATAAACTGTGTCTGGTAAAAATTAAAATTTGCCAAAACAAATATGGTTTGTTTTAACTACCAATAGCTGCAATCCATGCAGGAACTGTTGCCTTGTTGTGGAACAGGAATTAAAAAACATCAGAAATGAAAATTACTTCTGTGTAATAAAGAATCAATCATTACCAATATATGTCTCTAATAAGGGAGCAAAAATTAAAATAATTATTCTCTCTAACTTGCAGCTCTCTATTTGTGGAAATCATTTGTAAGCTGTGTAAAATGACGTTATATATATTTGCATTTTGCATCATTGTGATATGTCTGTGTATAAGTCTGGGTAATCTAATTTATGGCTTAGCCACCAGACCTTGCTTTTAGTTAGTCCCTGGTTCAGTTTGTGCCATAACACTAACTTAGTCAATTAACTTACATAACAATTTAATACAAATCTACTGAAGTACCCGAAGAAACATGGTCAGCAAGAGCCATGTTATAAACTGATATTGTAATGTTAAAAGGAATGTGTTCTGGAATCAGTCCTGTAGCTGTATCATATTTTTGCAGAGCTAACTGGATTCATTTTAAATGCAAGGCATCCCCTAGTACTTTAGGATTGTATTATTTCAGTTAGAATCTGGCTTAAGGGTAAAAATTGCATTTGCTTACTTCTTCTGAATTAGACTTCATGTTCAGCACCGGTGTCATTGCAGAGGATTATGGGTTTTTTATAATGTATAAAAAAAATCAACATGTTTTACCTCACTTGAGCTTATGGTTAAGTAAGTACAACCCTCTTTCTCATCTGGGACCAATATAGCAGTATCTGTTCTCTATTAATACATTTTACTATCTGGAAGATATTCCAATTGGTTAAGTTGGATGGTGTAGCATGGTAAGCAAGCATTGGCTTGAGTTCAAGGCTTGTTTGGACCAACTCAATAAGAGTGGATAAGCAGGATCTAAAGCAGGTCTGAAACCTTTGCTCTTATTTTATTATTTTGCTTACGTGTAGCACAATGGTATATTATGGTCAAAGTATAGCCTGGGATTTAAAAAAACAACTAACTAAAGCAATTACATATATAAAAAACAGTTACTTTGCTATCTTGTTGCCCATAAATGTCTCTTACAGAAAAAAAAAGTATACTGCCCTATAAGCCAACAGCAATATAGCCTGCATGTATGTATTGTAAGTAAAATTAAGATACATTTGTTCATGTTATTGGTATTAACATATCAGTTAACAATTGATTGAATTTGTCCTTCTTTACCATGCCCTTTTCCCAGCCACTGTTTAAGTCCTTGTCACAAACAACAAACATAACATTAAAACTGTAATTTTACCACTATGCAGTTATGTGCCCCAAATTGACAATTTAAAAACATAATATTATCATTATATGCTTCATCTCTGCATATAAAGCAAATTTATTTTATTGTCTATGGTTCACAGTTAATTTCCCTTTTAATTGCTTTCTACATTTCATTAGTTCATCATTTGTGAACCTTTGGTTTTATGTGTTTGTATAATTATTTGTTTTTGGACTGAAAGGAATTGGAAATCTACCCGACTTGTTTAGTAAAAGAATTCTGCCCTTTTCTAATTTAGAGTTGGTCTATGTTTTTACCGCTGCCTGGATGTCTAGGGTGATGAACCACTCACAGACATATACCTGGCACATGCCATAAGTCTATACATCCCACATACTGCAGTGTAGCATTTTATCTGGACTGGTCAGCAACATGTAAAAATGATATGTGTCCTGGAAAACATGGACGATGTGGTCACCCTATTTAATTTACAAGCACATGCATTCATAAAGACACCCCTGCATAAATACTGACCCATACTAATGCACACTGCCTTGTATACACATGGATCAAGGCTTCTGATCCATGTGATTGCTGGTTATTGACTAGGGATCCTGAAACACTAATTCTGAGCCGAATCCTTTGTAGTAAATAGTCATATACTTTCCACCTTTCCTGACTGTAATGCATCTGTGTAAACATGACCGCGTGATGTGCGAGTATACAAACGCAACATGGAGCCACAAGTATCCAGCAGATTTCCAGTCTTGTCCCTGGGGAAAAATGCTCCTTTGTCTCATTGTTAATCTGCCCATATTGGAGGTCAAAATGGGTGGTGGGGTAGTTTGGGCCCATTAAGAGGAAATTTAAAAGGAAAAAAAGAGCAGGTTTTCTGAAATGAGAAAAGATTTGAACATGTCAGATTAAACAAAGTGGAAGAATGGGAAGACTTCAGCTTTACAAAGTACATTTGTTCAATGCACGGCTCCTTTTTTTCATGTGAATTGAACTTTTTATGCATATACAAAAAAAATAAACAAAAATAGATGCCATAGATGAAATTAAGGGCTTTACAATGCTACTTATTGAATAGATAAAACAATACAATTGTGATTGTGTTAATGTACTTTCCATGCTAATTAGCATAGGGCTTGATGTACGTCAATGATAAAAGTAATTACTTTTTAATAATACAATGAATCACATAAAACAGTTATCTGATTGTTAAAAAAAAAGACATTTACTTATATAAAATTGGGAGAGGACGTTAACATTAAGATCACAGTGTGATAATGTAAAATTAAACAATCTCTAATGATAACAACTAGAATGTATGTATGGAGTGAAATGCATTTAAAAAAACAGCTACTGCGCATTTCAAAAACAGATCTTAGTGCTTTCAAATGCTACAAGACTACAGAAATTATGTTCTGATATAGCTTGCTTAAAACATTAGGTGCCTTTGTTTCAATAAATGATTTATTAACATTCCGGGGACTGACAATCAGTGGGTATTCTGCATGTTTAATGATGAATGTATTTTAAACCATACCTTTCCTGCTGCCTTTTCATGTTGTGCGATCTTGATGATAGAAAGGAAAACTGCTGGCAACTGCACATCAAAGTAAAGTGGTGCGTTATGTGACTAGTGTGAGACAAGAGCCTTAATAATGAATTAGATATAACAAAGATGGCAGACTACAAGACATATTAAAAGTCTGAAAATGCAGCCAGTTCTGAAAACTCTTCATGAGATGCCAAAGTGCTGCGAATCAAGCTAAATAAACCAAAGTGCTGTCATAAATCAGTTACATTATTCAGTTTGCCAACAGGGTCTATTTTTTCAACACTGCTATAACCTAGAGAGCAAGAGCATGGGCTGGTATCGGGACACTTGTTGGGTTTAAAATAAGAGATATGCAAATACCCTTTGTTTTAATTGAAGGCTAATTTAAATAATTTGTGTAGCACCTCTAACCTGCATGCTCCAGCCTTGCTCTCGATAATTGTTTTTTGCCTTAATTGAATGGGCCTCTTTTCTTGCTGCTCCAAGAGTTTTCTAGTCATGAGCTACCTAATAGCAGATCTGTTGTTTGCATTGCATAGACAAATTAGACTCCAAAAGTCTGCATATTAATCAAGAAATTAAATAGTACGTAAAGGTATAGTTGGCCAACCTAGCAGCAGGTGGCTTTTAAAACAAAACTTTAAAGTATGTATAGTACTTGTCGATTCAGTTTAGCAATGTGATAATTTCATGGCATTGAGACTAAAATCACAGTTGAAATTGGCATTCAAGTGATTCCTAGTAAATGATCAACTAAAATAAATCCTTGCATTTCAAAAGTGCAACATCTAAACATTTAAATTACACTGTATAAAATGCAAAAAAAAGTATCATGGCAGTGTATCTTTATTGCTGCACATACAGTTTTAAAAAAAATCTGGTGGCTATATATTAAACCTACTAGTATATAATCCTTTTTGCTGTTTTGTTATTTTAAAATCATGTTTAAGAACTTAATTTATTATGATGTTCTTTAACAGAGTGACTCACAAGAGTCAGTAAAGCAAAAATAGAAAAAATAAGACAATAGTGTTCTTTTAATTAGTGTTCTGCTTTATTTGATGCCTTAATTAAATTCAGCATAAAAGTGTAACATATAAAACTGATACAATCCTGTTGTTATAACCCTGAAGCTACCTTCATTTTAGATTAGATTTTCACTGGAAGATAACCCCTTTGAATGATTAGGTAAAAAAAACTACTTATAAGAATAATGAACCTTCTCATAGCATGCATATCTCAATTTCCAGTAAATTGTCCTTTTTTTACTATAACTAGAAATAATGAAATAAAAAGAAACTATTTCAATGTCACAATGGAAAACAGTAAAACTATTTCTATATTGTTGGGATCATTTTATTTTGTTTGTCATGTGTATAGAAGTGAACTTTCAGTCAGCAGCATGTGCTGGTATAAGGTGGTAGGTCCAGGGGTAGAAATCCTATCAGAGGCTGCTGGACCTATTGGGTCATCAGACTCATCTGATTTAAACTATGGAGCTCTGTGGTTATCGGACACAGGCTTGGTATTTCTTTTCTGATAACTATGACAAGCTAATGTTAGGAGCCAGAATATAATGCCATGTGTTAGCTCTCTACACAACTGCCAGGAAGGCTTGGCAACTTAAGTTTGTTCGCCATGAAGCAAAGCATTTCCAAAAGTCACCCAAACTTTCAAAGAAGCGCTTCTGATATAAAGAACTTATGTAACTATATCAACAAATATAATTGAGCATTTTAGCTTATCATTATGCTACTATCCTACTAATCATGACACCTTAACACACAACTGTGTTTCTGCCATGTAACATCCAAGCAATATAAACTATATGGACAAACCTCTTAATTATTGAATTCAGGTGTTTCAAGCAGACCCATAACTACTGGTGTATAAAATCAAGCACCTAGCCATGCAGTCTGCATTTACAACCATTTTTGAAAATGGGTCGTTCTGAAGAGCTCACTCAATTAATGCATACTGTGATAGGATTCCACGGTCAACTATAGTGGTATTATTGGAAAGTGGAAGCATTTAGGAACAGCAGCAACTCATGATGTGGAAGCCCATGTGAAGTCTCAGAGTAGGTTCACCGAGTGCTGAAGTGCATGCTGTGTAGGAGTCATCAATGCTCTGCTTATTCCATAGCTGAAGAGTTCCAAACTTCCACTTTGCACACAGATGTGCCGATATCTATGTAAAATTCCTTACTGCCCCATTGCTTCCCCTTTAAGAGGTAAATATATTCAAAGGTCTCCAGTTTATCTAAGTGTGAGGTCACTCCCACTGCATGACCTATTGTACAAAACTTTACCAAATACAAGGTAACATAGTAACATAGTTCATAAGGTTGAAAAAAGACCAAAGTCCATCAAGTTCAACCTATATACATATTGTGTCCCTACTGTGATGATCCAGATGGAAGGCAAAAAACCATTATGAAGCAGATGCCAATTGCCCCATACCAGGGGTAAAATTCCTTCCCGACTCCAAATATGGCAATTAAAATAAATCCCTGGATCAACGTTCTATCCCTATTAATCTAATATCCATAACTTGTAATATTATTGCTTTCAAGAAACACGTCCAGGCTCCTTTTGAACTCTTTTATTGAGTTTACCATTACCACTTCCTCTGGCAGAGAGTTCCATAGTCTCACCGCTCTTACTGTAAAGAACCCCCGTCTGTGCTGGTGTAGAAACCTTCTTTCCTCCAGCCGTAAAGGATGTCCCCTTGTTATAGATACAGTCCTGGGTATAAATAGGTCCTGGGAGTGATCTCTGTACTGCCCCCTTATATATTTATACATAGTTATTAAGTCCCCCCTAAGCCGTCTTTTTTCCAAACTAAATAACCCTAATTCTGATAATCTTTCTGGGTACTGTAGTCCTCCCATTCCCTTTATTACTCTGGTTGCCCGTCTTTGAACCCTCTCCAGCTCCAATATATCTTTCTTGTACACTGTTGCCCATTACTGTACACAGTATTCCATGTGTGGTCTGACTAGTGACTTGTACAATCACTAGTCAGGTGGAATTATTTCCTTGTCATGAGCATCTATGCCCCTTTTGATGCACCCCATGATTTTATTTCCCTTAGAAGCAGCTGCCTGACACTGGTCACTATAGGTAAATTTACTGTTAACTAAGACTCCTAAGTCCTTTTCCATGTCAGTCGTCCCCAGTGTTTTCCCATTTAATACATATTCCCAGCCTGGATTGTTCTTCCCATGTGCATAACCTTACATTTATCTGTGTTGAACCTCATCTGCCACATCCCAGCCCAAGCCTCCAACCTATGCAGATCCATTTGTAACCGTGCACTGTCCTCTATTGTGTTAACCACGTTACAGAGCTTAGTATCGTCTGCAAAGATTGATACTTTACTATACAATCCCTCTACAAGGTCATTAATAAATATATTAAAAAGAATAGGACCCAAAATACCCCTGTGGTACCCCATAGTAACAGTCACCCACTCAGAGTATGTACCATTAATAACCACCCTCTGTTTCCTATCACTGAGCCAGTTACTTACCCACATACACACATTCTCCCCCAGCCCAAGCATTCTCATTTTATGTACCAGCCTTTTATGTGGCACCGTATCAATGTCCTATATAATGCTCTAAGACTTTTGCAAGATGATAATGTCTAGACACCACACAAGTAACTAGCACATCTAGCAGGATGCCAAACAATGCACAAAATACCCAGATATGCATTATGCTATGGTCAAGCACCCTTTAATACAATCATGTCCCAGCAAGCAGATGCTTGAGTTTGAAGTTTTCGAATTACATTTTACAATACGCATTTCTTTGTCTCTTAGATTTGTTTTAAAAAAGGGTTATGATAAAAGTTATAAATAATGGGAAGATTTAATCAGATAAATGACATCTTTTATTGCAGTGATTCCAAATTAATTTCCACTCATATATTAGTATGCTATCTTGTAATTACAAGATATGCCAATTAAATCTTTGTACGTGATTAAATGTATCTCTGCGGGATGTGGGATATTAAATCATTTTTCCTAGCTTGTTAAAAGTTACTTTGGGTGTTTATGGTTTGCTTATGGAACTATACCAACACAGAGATTTGTATACTCATACATGTATTAATATATACATGATAAGTGTTCCTTAATATTAATATATTATTGTTATTAAATATTAATATTTAATTGTAACAAAAATTGTAAGGTAAGATAATATATACTTGTCCAACTGTGGCATCAAAGGGTTTCCATCACCTTTACCCGTCATAACTTTTGTTATTGGTATTTCCCAAGCCCCAAGCCTCAAATAGTAAGCCAGTATCACAACCTCATGCTGACGAGTCCCATTAAGGACGGAACAGCTATCCATGAGTGGTGACCTGGCTACTGCACCTTAGATGTGGATGAGTGTTTCATAATGCTTCTACTACCCCTTAATATTAGGTGGAAGGGTTTTCCATCACCTTTACCCGCCATGACTTTTATATATATATATATAAAGTTCTCTTTTTTCTTTTCTCTTGTGTACCCCTTCTTTCTGCTATAAACCGAGCGTGACTTCATTATATATATATATATATATATATATATATTGTAACAAGGTGCAGGGTGTTGTTGTGGATGGCGTCTACATTCCCCCTAGATTTTGCAGGGTTTTGTATGATATACAGCCCCAGGGGGAGTGTGTGTTGCGCCAGATTATAATATGTTTCTATGGGGTGGAGCATACGGAGAGTAGGGCGGGCTGGTGCTCCACCCCGCAGTTTACATGCACCTGGACTGACACAGGATCCAGGCCAGGAGTTTAAGATGACTCCAATGCACTGGTCAGCTGCAAGTAATTAGCTGCACTGACTGCAATAAAGCCTTACCTGTTGGACAGAGGAGAGAGAGTTTTGTTTGAAAGCTATGTACAAAAGAAACCATCAAAAAGGTTGGTGAGATTAAGTTTTGTTTAGTTTAGACCCTGAGTCGTGAGAGACTTCTATGTTAGTAAGTGCTCAGACGAGCTAGGCTTTTGTTTATAGGGAATTTGTGTTCTGTATATTCCTGTTAAAATCTGAATATGTGGATTACAAATAAATTGTGGTTGATTACCTTACTGAGACTGTGGCTTTTATACCTAGAGGACTGTGCTGTTTGGTGCCCTGTGTGTGGGTGCAGGATCACAATATATATATATATATATATATATATATATATAATGAAGTTACGCTCAGTTTATAGAAGAAAGAAGGGGTACACAAGAGAACAGAAAGTATAGAGAGACAGAAGATGGAAAAAAATGAGAAACAACATATAGAGATGTACCAGACCTCTACCTGAACCAAACTAATACAAACCAACTATAATATATAGAGAAAATGAAAAGAGTGATAGAGGAGAAAGAGAGGTTGAAGAGCAGAGTGAAATAAGAGAGAAAGAAGAACATAAAGAAAAGATACAGAAGAGATGGGAGAGAGAGAGAGAGAGAGAGAGAGAGGAGAAAGAAGAAAGGAAAGGGAGAATTCAGAGAAGGAGAAAATAGAAAGATAAGATAGTTGAGAGATGAGAGAAAAGGAGGTTGAGATTTTCATTTCGACTGCAAACAGCTACATAAGCAATATAGAAACTATACCTTATGGGTATGGACATCTAAAAAAAAAGAGCAAAACTATATTTTTATGGCGGATACATTTTAAATTCTGGTGCCCTTATGTCACTTAATGTGAACTTAAAGGCAGAGGCTCAATGTATATGTGTATTTCTGGTTCATTGGGTGTTGGGTGATGCTAATTTGCTATAAGTGACACATAGCTTTCAAGAACCGCCGGAGAGACAGAATGCCATGCATTATGCCTTCTTGTCTATATCTTGGGTTTGTGTCATGATCAAATGGAATGTTCTTAAAACCAATTTCCTTTCTTTAATGGTTATTATAAAAGGGGGGCAACATCTGATCAATGTTTTTAAAGCTCCAGACAGTGTCAGTCATCCTCTGCTTTCTAGAATGTGTACTGATAGGACTGCTGGTCAACTCCACAGTCTAAAAATCAGAACCACATGTACACATTGCTAATACAGCTAAACCGCTCCCCTGAATGTTAGCTTGAGCATGAATAGCATGCAAACTCTCTCCCCCACCCATCCTGGATGTCTAAAGACTGCCCAGTCACCAATTGTGACGACTAAAATGAAGACCAGCCCAACATTTCCTGGAACACAAAATGTAAATTTGGGACCCAAGACTTATATCTTTATTGCAGGACTGATGGCAAGTGGGAACAGTAGCCGCAGCAAAATGAACCTTCCTTGAAAAGATAATGCTTGATGCTCCCAATGCTAAGTGAGCGATCATTCAAAGTAAATGTGCACTATAAAAATACCACTGTCAGCTGAAGGTAGAGCATCAGAGCAGCTTACATTATTAAGAAAAACATAAATAAAACTGGTTACACTGATTATTTTATTAGCCTTTGATTTATTATAAAAACCTGGAACCTGCAGATTGCAATAAGCTATTGCAGCAGAATGCTATAATTATTAGTAACAGACTATCACTAACATGTATTTATTGCGCTTGAAATATGCAATGAAACAAAATAAAAGTGATTCATTTATTTGGGTTTGAGATAATACCATTATATGTAATGGTAGCCAAGGGATAAAAAAAATCATGGTAACAGCTCTGACAATTATTTAAATGCATAAAACATTTGTAATTAATTTGCGACTAATAACCTCCTGAGGGCAACATCTACTACAAGAGCAATCTCCATTAAAAGAATTAAAAGCTCTCCTATTTAGAATATTGCCAGCAACATCCATCGACCCAAATGAACATATTTTAGTTGAAATGTATGTTTAAACCAGAGGATGCACTTTGGATGTTTTATCTAAGCCAGCATATCTGTATATCTGCCCATCTATTCTCTTATCTTTCTGCGTAAATCGTATTAATTCCCTCTGATAAACACATATTTGTGTGTGCTTTTATGGATAAATATGGTATATTTATACACTACTGTTCAAATATTTAGGGTCACTTAGAAATGTCCTTTTTTGAAAAAAAAAATTTCTCCACTAAAAAAACCCCACATCAAATAGCTGGAAATGGCTGATTTTTAATGGAATATATCCATAGGCATACAGAGGCCCTTTATCACATTTGTCATTTTCCAATGGCATGTTGTGTTAACTAATCTAAATTTAAGTTTAAAAGGCTAATTGAGAGGGAGAGGCACTATATATATAGACTATAACAAGAATTATTGATACAGTACCTTAGCATGAGATTTAAACTGTACATAAAGTTATAGATATATGACATTCTTAATTAAAAAAAACCCTTTTTTCCAATTTTTCCAGCATATTTAGACATATAGAAAACATGTCTGTCTAGAAAATATTCTAGTTATTATTAAAAACATGTAAAAGATCTGACATTTTATTTTTTTCCACAGAAACAAATGACAACAACCTATCCTGAGGATCATGTTTGGTTCGGATCAGGGCCGTGCAGATGCACAGCATCCAGGCTGCAAGAATTGAGGAGAGAGCGGCTCATTCATGAAACGGTTTTTAGCAACCGCTCACTGCCCCTCTGTCTTCTCTGCTCCCTACCGCCACCTGCCTCAGTGTTAACCTCATTGCGGGGGGGGGGGCCCGGGGCTTCCATCTCAGTCATATCCCGATGCTCGGCAGTGAAGCCACTCGCACCTCGATGGAGCAGCGAGACAGAGGCCTTGCACTCCCGCCACAGGACTTCAATAAGGTAAGTGAATTAGATGAGAGGGTAGATAGTGAGAAATGGGGTGCACCATAGGAAAATAGTCCAGTGGATGCAATCTGGGAAAATGGAGGAAGTCCTATTTGTGTAATATGGGTGTCAGGCCTGGCCTTTGGGGTGTGCAACTTAAGATCTATCCAAGTTATGTGAATATTAGTTAATACTAATGTGCATTCTTTGGTAGTTCTCTGTTTGTTTTTTTATTCTAACTTTGTTTATACGATTGAAAGAGTTGATCTATGATGAATCAATGTTCATATTCTTAATTGTGTTTTTTAATGGGCCAACATCAGGCTTGGTATTTATATTGATGGGAGTAATATACCGTACTGCAGTCAGTCTTAGTGTATTTTGATGGTAGTTATGTTGTACCACCCTCAGTGTCAAAATCTGAATAAGTCACTGAGTTTGGGGAAATTTGTTTTAGTATTATTTTTTTAGCACTTCTTATGTCTACAGCTTTGTCCCTCTTGTTCAGTGGCTACTTTGAAGTCACAGGACAAGATGTCACTGATGGCCTGTTTACGCTGAGTAAAACTCCAAGTAACATCACAGCAATGAAGGAATCTTCAGATAAAATACACTTAAACATCTAATCTTTAAGATAAGTTCCCACCTAGTTACAACTCTCATCAACAGTTGCCAAGAAGTGGACAAATGACTGTAGTCCACAATAAGATAACTTATCTGATTTGTGTGTGTATGCTGCAGATTTTTTAGTCCCTAGTTTGTGTGGCCACAAACTAATATAAAACATTTTTTGTTTATTACATGTCTATGCTGTATACAGAATTATAAGATAGGGCAGTTTTATCTCATTTTTTATTTTATCATATATTCATAGTATAGTAAATGCAGAAGCTGTGTTTTGGAAAGTTTGTAATGCATTTGCCATGGTCTACTATAGGAATATTGCATTCTCCTCCAGTAGAGGGCACTGCCCCTCTAACAAATGTCCTTTATCTAATGAGAAGTTGCACTGTGTGTATTGGCTTTATACTGCTAGAATCTATTGAAGCACATTATGTGATGCATGTTCTTTCACCATGTTACTTAGCAATCATGAGAAACAGCGGGCAGAGCTGAACTTATTTTAATATTCTACAACCAAAACTAAAACTGAGCCAAGTTTCTTAACAGGTCTTTTTTAATGTCAATTAGGATCTAGATACACAGGTTTAACAAAAAAATAGTATATTGAAGCTTGTGATATAAAAACACATATATAAAGCAAATAGAACCTATGTATGCATTACTGAAATGAGAACAGAGAAAGTTACCTACCGGAATGCATAGTACCTACTGTAAAAGTTTGGTGGAATGGAAAGATCTGGTGGAATAGAATGTTGATTGCAAGCCACGTCTTCTCATCCAGTGTCATTTAGCCTGTTTTTTTTTTTTTTTTTTGCTAAACGGGCACATAAATTCCTACATGCACACCCCAAATTATTGTTGGGAAGCCTTTTCCAAGAGTGAAGGCTAGAAAGGGGCAACTCATATAATTCGTATTACGATGAATGGCCAACATTGCTCATATAATGTTGTGGTTCAGGTAGCCACACTCTTGGTTATATAATGTTGATAAACCTCAACATTTCTCAAAACACAATGGAAAAAATATGACTCATAGTAAATCAGTTAATTCATGCCTAATGAGGATTAGCCTGCTTAACACTGAATTAAATATCCATATCTGCAACAACATACAAATTGCATATCCATATGCATGCTAAAGCATGTAGATAAGGTTTAACCTCTCAGTGGGGAAGGTGTAGCGATACTGGGGGTTATGTATAAAAAGTGCAGTCAGCATGAACATTCCACTGGTAATGTACTGGTGGGTACCACTTTGCCAAATAAATGCCTTTTATATTTAACCTTTATAGTATCAAAGAAATAAAGAGACATACTAATACTAGTTCAGATACATATTTAACCCGTGGAATCCAACATGCAGTCGTAAGGAGGACTACATGAAAACTCAAAGGGGACAATTCACGATCTTATCCATTAATTAATGCATATGCTGTAAGTAATTAAAGTAATTTTTTAATCAAGCATAATTATTTTTTCCATATGAAGGAGATAGAAGAAGGAGATACAAACACAAGAAGAGGAAGGTAATAAGTAAATGGTTGATATCTCTAGTATTTCTTCACAGCAATAAAAATGAGGTTATAGAACATTAAACAGGCGTTTAGTATCCTAGCCATCTTCTTAAGGAGAAAGACGGCGTGAGGCTAACAGGTGTTTAGATACATGGTTATGGGGAATGCGATGCCCGCACCTAATTTTGTACCTATTTCATTTCATGTGACCTCTGTATTATAACCCCTTCAATGATCTGGTGTTCTATACCAAAGGTTTTAATCCTAATGTTTAAATAAAGCTACCTATGATTAACAATGTTCAGAGCTAATGTGAAAATGTGGCACTTTTGGGTCTTTAATACTATAAGAGAATCTGGATCCATCCCAAAGAAGATGCTGGAGGCACATATAATCATTTTACCTACACCAGTAAAAACACCTAACATGCCTGAGAACTTCAGACCAGTCTCCTTATTGAGCATGGACACCAAATTGTACACAAACATTTTGGCGAACAGGATGAATGCACTTATAGTAACTCTGCTGAGTAGGGGTTAGGTGGTGTTTGTCCATGGATGGCAGCCTTTGGATGGCACCAGGAAATGTATTAATATTGTGCATACTGTATAATCAATAAAACAATAACACTGGCACTATTCCTATCACTCAAAGTTTGGGTCCCTGGGGTGGAGCATTTTGGAGAAAAGGGAGGCCCAGTGCTCCACTACTCATTTTACTTCCAGCAGGTGGGGAGTCCAGTCTGGTTTTTCTGGATCGCCCAGGTGGGTCATCAACTGTTGGCAATGAGGAGCAAGAGGCAGCTACATAGGAGAGTGGGGGGGGGGGTTATCCAAGGAATGTGTAAGACTGCATTTATTTCCACGAGCATTTACAGGAATATTTTTTTGAACAGAAAAGGTCTGTGCTACATTTTGTTTATGTTGACAGCGGATGAGCTGTCCAACTATAGTCAGCTTCAATTGTTAGTTAGAGCTCAGAGAGCTCAGAGAAGATGCTGGAGGCACATATAATCATTTTACCTACACCAGTAAAAACACCTAACATGCCTGAGAACTTCAGACCAGTCTCCTTATTGAGCATGGACACCAAATTGTACACAAACATTTTGGCGAACAGGATGAATGCACTTATAGTAACTCTGCTGAGTAGGGGTTAGGTGGTGTTTGTCCATGGATGGCAGCCTTTGGATGGCACCAGGAAATGTATTAATATTGTGCATACTGTATAATCAATAAAACAATAACACTGGCACTATTCCTATCACTCAAAGTCAAAAAGCCTTTGATAGGACCCATTGGTGCTACATGCACAAAATGCTGCAAGAGTATGGCTTTCCAGGGAGATTTATCTTATGAATCATGGCTTATATGGGGCACCATCAGCCAGAGTAATGAATTCATGGCTTCATGTCTGAGGCTTCATCTCTGAGGCAGTCAAGATAACCAACGGGTAGTGGCAGGGGTGCTGACTTTGGAGCCATTAACCGTGAGAATTAAAAACTCTGTGGCGATTTGTGGAATCAATATTGGTAACGAGGAATATAAGATAGGGTTTTTTTGTGGATGACATCTTACTATCGCCTTGCAGGACCTTCCGAGGATTGTGGAAAAGTACTCTATGGTGTCCTATAACAACTGGCAAATAAATAATTTGTTTAAAAATATACACTTTTGGTTGCTTGCATAAAGCATTAATCTACCCAGCAATCAATATGGTCTGATCCCAAGAAGCACCAGAAGCTGCAAAACATATTGCCTACAACTGAACTATCGTTGAGAATATGGGAGAATATGAAGCTTCTCCATTAGGGGGATCAGCTCCGATTTCAGTATTCCCACTTTTGACGATGGACTTGAGTTTGAAGGTATGGATGGAATATGAATGAATATTAAAGATATGGAAAGCTACAAGAGAAATTTATATTGCCAGATTTGGAAATCTTAAATTACTTAAGGGTTAAACACACAATCAAACCCTTGATGGATAAATTGGCTTACAGCCCATGCACAGTAGCACCTACACAGGTGCTTGCTCCTCTGGACATGTTTCCAAGCCACTACAACCCTCATACAAAACAAGCTGGAAGTCAACCAGAATACCAAACATTTCAGAATTGGCTGTACTGTTGGATTCACCTCCTCTACATGAGACGTTCACAGCTGCTTCCTAATAATATAACCAACTGCAACTTTCTGTTTCCTTATTGTGTCGTCACCAGAAATACAGGAAATGGGCCTGCTATACACTGTTAAAAGAATTGTATTTTAAAACTGAAATGTCACTGTGTGACACTGTTGACAATGTGTATATGCAATAAAAATGACATTTTAAGTAAAGTATAGTGTGCTATTGAGTTGCTTTGATGAACTGTTGCCAACATCTGAAAACTTTAATGCATGGTAATATGATAATTTACTTTATTTGAAGTAGGTCAAATCCCACAGTGCTTGATCTCATTTACACTTGAAAGTAGCTATATCCAAACTCAAATCACCTCTGGTTTTTAAAGCTAACAGAAATGATGTATACTGGTGGATTGAAGTTCACAATTCCAATGGCCATGTTGCTTACACATGTTCCACACATTAATGCAATTCAATTGCCTGTCCATTATTTTAAGGCACAAAACTCTGATATTTATAGTTTATATATTAATGTAATAAAAGAAGCATACCTTTGTCAGCGTGACCCTCCTGCTGCCCACAGATACAGTATTACACAGTTCTAAATATTTACCTTGTTTATCGCAAAATATTAACACTGTCAGAAGTAAGTCTTGGTCATAATAAGACACCTTATTTTACTGTTAGGCCTTTATTTTATAAAATAAACAAAACATTACAGATCACATTCCCATAAGGGTATACTGTAAATGCACAGTACAAATATCTGAATAGTAGGATTTCAACTCTGCTGCACCACTTCTCTGGGATTCCCTACCCTGTTTTTCAGACTTCCTTTAATTTTAAATGCTCACTAAAATCCACCTATTAAGAGACGCATACCTCCAGCCCTCCGAATACCCAAAACCATTATCCATCATGCTTACCTGCATGATCAACACAGAGTTCTCCATATCACCCTCACTACAATCAACTTATGCCCATACAAGCAGTTCTCTACTTCTGTTCTAGTTCACCATCAACCACTCAATAGATATTGTTTTTTGCTATCATCATATGGATGTGGTGTGTATGTGTTAGTGTGTGGTGTTAGCATGAATGTGCATGTGCTCATATGTTAGTGATATAGTGTCTGTGTACGGTGTTAGTAGGAGTATGTGTGTGTTAGTATTGGCATTAATGTGTGTGCTAGTGTATGGTGTTAGTGTGTATGTCATTGCATGGCGTTAGTGTGTAATGAGTTAGCCTAGGGTTAGTGTTGCAAGGGAAAGGAGAGAGGCGAATTGTGCAAGTTGTTATTAGTATTATGACAGGAGAGGGGCATGGTGGTGGCTGGGGTCCATGTTTCATGGGACATATTGCAGTGCAATGTGTTTGATAACCCCAGAGAGAATATTTTGTGGCAGGCGGAATAGAGACATTCTGTGGTTTAGTTTGGGTCCCTGGGGTGGAGCATTTTGGAGAGGAGGGAGGGCCAGTGCTCCACTACTCATTTTACTTCCAGCAGGTGGGGAGTCCAGTCCGGTTGTTCTGGATCGCCCAGGTGGGTCATCAACTGTTGGCAATGAGCAGCAGGAGGCAGCTACATAGGAGAGGGGGGGGGGTTATCCAAGCAATGTGTAAGACTGAATTTATTTCCACAAGCGTTTACAGGAATATTTTTTTGAAAAGAAAAGGTCTGTGCTACATTTTGTTTATGTTGACAGCGGATGAGCTGTCCAACTATAGTCAGCTTCAATTGTTAGTTAGAGCTCAGAGAGCAAGGCTTTTCTTTTGTTTGTTTTACATTTATATTTTGTTTGCCGGACCTTTAATAGAAAGGACTATAGCTTCTACAGTTCCATCCGTAAGACTGTGTGGTTATATGATGTGTGTTTTTAGTTCCATGTACATTCATGTTATCATCTGATACTTCGTATCTGCTCATATAATCACTTTCTGGTTGCATTAAAGTTATGTAAAACTGTGTACAACTTACATACATACATACATAGTGAGTTGAGCCACAGAAGCATATTGCTTCTGGCTGTTGAAAATGAATTTAATAATTATAGCACTATGTCCAAAAAGCTAGAACTCCCATTCTGCAACATATTTGTATTTGGTGTAGAAAATTGCAAAATCTTAATGAAAAAAGCTCCATCAGCACTCGGATCCATTATCTGGCTTTCCAATGAAGGCAATAAGGAAGCTTTAGTAAGTTTGACCTAAGTTTCACCTAACCATGGTCTCGATTCAATTACCTGAGACAAAATTTGTCACATTTTTATCTAAAAAAAATCTATTGGGAGAACTTGTATTCAATTACTGGAGATAAATTTATCTTATATAATTGAATTCTGCCCAGTGTGCACAGATATAGACAGAAAATATAAAAATACATTGGCTTGCCTACCAGTAATCAGCTCAAGGACCATGGCTTTGTTATTTATAAATAGTGTATATGTTTAAAAGTACAGCTTTGGAACACATATACTGTATACAGAGATGTAGTGCACTTAGTCGTATTTATTTGCTAATACAAATGTGATGTGAAACATCAAAATGGATTAGACTTGATAGCAAGTATATTTTTTACAGTGCAAGTGTTTTTTTGGAAACAATTTTTAACAAATCAGCAACTTAACAATACATGAAAGATGAGAATGAATAACAGTACAAAGGCTACAGCTGTAGTATACATATAAAGTGGGGTTTTCAATCATCTGTTGCTTTTTAAATAATTCTATATAAATCTCATAATGTATAACAATGTTTAATAAAATGTCTCAAAGGTTACATTACACTCACTAATGGAATAACATGTCTTGCAGTGCTGTTCTCATGCAAGTCACTAATAAGAAATACGGTAATAATCAGATTTGGTAGAAATATAGTATGAGTTTATGGAAGTAGGGTTGTTTCATAAAAGACAAAATTCAATCAAATACCAGGAAGCATCTGTAATGTTGTGCCTGATAAGCAGGTGGCAAATAAAAGGTGGCTTATTTTTATCATTTGTTTATAGAAAGGTTTGTTATTTTTTAATAAAAAAGAACATGGACGTTGGCAAATAAACAGTGTGTAATCTCAGGAAAAGGGTCATCCTAATACACTACAAACTATTACAAACTGGGTGAGCCATTAACTCCATCCATGCAAAGAAAAATGTAGAGATAAATATATGCCTTGCCCATATTAATAGATTTGCTAGAATTACTGTTTATAATCTATACCTATAGCACAGTCAGTTTAGACAACTTTTCCTGCTAAAACTAGAAGGGCTAAAACTAAAAACTTGGCTATTTAACACAGTCCAGCGGATTACTTGCACATTTTACCCTGTTTCCTTAAAAGGAATTGTTGTGAAGTGTGAGTTAATCCCTCACTATTTCCTTATGTCCTTGGGGAATAGACTCCCTTATTCCACTAGTCTCCATACTGTGTTTATTAAATATAATACACCCCAAAAATTATGACTGTTCCATGAAAAACGGGATGGTTGAGGGGTATGTTGCTTTAATTGGTGTGTGTTAGTGTAATTTCATAATTGAAAAATAAGCATATTTTGGAACTCATTCAGCCTGAATTTTATGATAATACTGCTTCCCCCAATAAAAAGCCATTTTATTGCAGTTTATTGTTGAATAAAATGAATATAAGGCCTCATATTAAAGATTCATTTTGAAACATCTCTACAATACACACACATCAATGCTTGTTAGTGTGGACTATAATCCCAGAGCTTCATAATTTGTAATGTAATAATTATGTTGAAAATAAAAGTACTTCCGTTATTATTTTAACAAAATATAACATTTTTGGTTTTCCAGCTGAATAAAGCACAATTTATTAATGCCCAATTAAGACATATACTGAGAGCCTTCTAGAAAAAAAATACAAACCATTTTCTAAAGAAAAGATTAGTTGTATTATAAGCTGTTACAATGGAGAATGTAGTTAAAGTCAGGCACTATGAAAATGCACACACCTCCTGTTTGTCACTGCACACATATGGAATATTCACCTCAAGCCTGTTCTAGCCCTGACCGCAGTGGGTATGACAAGTACTTTCCTGAATCGACTGCTTCAACCAGCCAAAATTTACATAGGAGCTCACACTTCAGCTCTGGAGGTGCAGCTTCTTCTAAGGGTAAGTCATTTTTATCCTCCACCTGCCACAAGTAAAGATTGCATATGAAAGTACTTAGAAAATAGAAATACTTTGTATTTTGGTCTTTTTATTAACATATATATAAATGTCCTTTTCAGCATACCAAGGCATTTTGGACAATGCTATGCTTCAAACTTTGTGGGAACAGTTTGGGGAAGCCCCTTTTCTGTTCCAGCATGTCTGTGCCCCAGTGCACAAAGCAAGGTCCATAAAGACATAGTTGGATGAATTTGTTGTGGAAGACCTTGACTGGTCGGCACAGAGCCCTGACCTCAACCCCATTGAACACCTTTGGGATGAAGGGTGTGGAATCTTAGGATGTGGAGGGTATGGGTAATAAGAGGTTAAATGTTTTCTGCATTCTGGTGATAAAAGTCTGATGCTCTTGGAGGTGGTATTCTTCTGTAGAATATCCTATTATACAGTATATATGGTAGAGGGTATAGGTCAAATTATACATCTGAATTAGTTGGTGAGAAGCTGGACCATAAGTGAAGACTCGGGGTCAACTTAAGGGCAAAGAATGTCTGCTTCTGTGCAGATCTCCCTGCAACTGCGTTTATCTGGAATAAACTTTAATACATTCAAAGAAGTCTGATTGTCATCACAACATTTGATTTTCACAATGGGAATGGAAATTGTGAGCTAGGCCTTCTTTGCGACATCAGTGCCCACAAATGCTCTGCTGGATGAATGAGCAAAAATTCCAACATAAACACTCCAAAATCTTGTGAAAAGCCTTTCCAGAAAAGTGGAAGCTGTTAAAGTTGCAAAGGGGGGACCAATTTTATATTCATGTATTTAGAATACAATGTCATAAAGGTCCCTGTTGATGTTATGGTCAGGTGGCCTGATACTTTTGTCCATATAGTGTATGTATGTGTGTGTATAAATACATTGTTAGCAGCAGAGGTTGTCTGCGTCCATCCCAGGCTGTCAGAGAGGGAAGTTCCCCAGACCGTTGCAGGGAATTCTCTCTGACAGCCGGAGGGTGTATGCGCGATGGACGCAGACAACCTCCGCTGCTAACCACACCTCCTTCTGGCAGCAGCAGAAGTTGCCTACGCGAATCGCATAGATGTCTACCCGCTGCCCCAACTACACACCAGGGAGTCAGAAGCACCGGTAAGTTTGGAGGGGGGGTGTTAAATGGGGAGCATAAGGCATTTCTGTAGGCAGAGTGCTCTAGGATATGCCTTTTAACCCCCTTAATGCCACTCTGCCTCCAGATATGCCTTTTAGATATTTCTGGAGGCAGAGTGGCACATAGAGGGTCATAAGGCATATGGGGCACAGTAGCATATAGAGGGTTAAAAGGCATATCATGGGGCCCAGTGGCATATAGTGGGTATAAGGCATTTCTGGGGCAGAGTGGCAAGCCTGGGGGCAGATGTGCATAACCGGGGGGCAGGTTGGGAAAAATAGGAAATAAAAACAAAAAAATATTTTTCTCAATCATAGCTTTTATTAAAAAAAATAATTTACATGAATTAACATTTACTAGTAAAACTTTTTTCCTACAGGGTCATCTTATATTCAGGCTTTTTCTTTTTTCCTAAATAAATATTCAGATTTTGGGGGGTCGTCTTATAATCAGGGTCATCTTATAATCGAGCCAATACAGTATTTGCAGGAACTGATGCCTACAATATGGTTAGAATTCAAGGACTAGAATTAATCAAGTCGATATAATGGTTTGTGAAATACTAAACTCATTTATGTAGTCTAATATTTATTAATAATATTTATGTCTCTTCAAGAAAGCTGTTTTAGTACATAATTATGTGGGTGCATGGTTTTCTGTACATGTAATCAAAATAGAATACCATTTATATTGCAGAACCTTGATTAGAAATGTGGCTGCAATATATAACAATAATTGATTGTTCCACCTACAGTGAGATTCTATAATTATAAACAATTATAGAAAACTAAATGCCAGCATTTTTGATTAACATTTGCACTTAGATATGTGTAGTACTTCTGTAGCTGAATCCTATTTTATTGTTCAATTAATATTTTTTTCTTCCACAAAACCTTTAGCAAAAATAATTTATAATAGTGTTTGGGTTACTAGAAAACAAAGTATTTAGATGTTTAATTAGCATACAGTCAATAGGCTATACCAGAAATGTTCTATTTTTCTTTTTGAACTCAAAAGCACAGTCTTGGAATTGGCACTTGAATAGTAGTAGTTATTATTACCAAATAAATGGTACTCGCTTATCGCCCTCAGATGGATGAAGGGCTGAGTTGACCCTGCCTGCATTTAAGGCATTTACCAACTAAGCTACTTTACTGGGTAAGCATGGGTGGAAGCATCGGTGGAAGCAAAAAAGGCAAGTGCTTGCACTGTGCCATACATTGAATAAATATGAGTTCATGAATAGTTATATTTAATTACTGGAGAGCCTATGAGTAATTGTTATTGGTCAGTTAAATACAAGAAAATTGCAGGCACAGTGAATAGTTAGAAAAGATTTCCAACCATGCAGCGTGATCAAAACTTTTCACTGAACATCCGTTTTTATTAACCATCACATTACATTCAGGTCCGGACTGGCCATGAGGTAAAATAGGCCCAGTGGGCCAGTTTACTTCCCTTTACTAGGAAGGGGCTTTGTACTTCCCTTTACTGTGACTCGCGCAGCAGATCCTGTCTTTTATTGTGTCCTCCTCTACCGTTGTAAGGGCATATTGTATGACTGTGTGTATTTGGCAGATGGTTACACATACAGTACATCATCTTTAAATTCAAAGTCCCGGTCTGATTACATTTATTTAAAGATGACCAGCACACTTACAATAGTGAATAGTACAATTCAACAATAACACACATTAAGACATACTGGTGAGAACAAGGGCCTCCTCATCAGGAGCCCCAGGCGGCACTTTAGAAGGGGCGGCACTTTTTTTTTGAAGCGGAAGAGAGAGAGGGGGGCGCCGAGTGGTTTTCGTTTACCCGCTCGGCGCCCCTCTCTCCTCTGCGGCGAGTCTCCCTGTTCGGTCTTGGTGCTGGCTTGTAATGCTGAGCGCCGGAAGTACCGTCAATTCGGCTTCTTTAGTACAAACCGACTTGCAAATAACAGGCTGAGGGAACAAATACAGAACTCTTTAAAGGTAAGCACGGGGCTCGTGAAGTTTAAAATGCCTTACCCACCCCACTTGACATGGCCCGAAGGCGACATTAACCGCTGGCTGGCGTTAAGTCTTCGGCCGGCCCTGCTCCTCATGCAGTCTTACAAACTAAAATGTAAACCAGTGGGTGCAACAATAACTTATGCATATATTCCATCAGCCCCATTCTTGATCTCAACATTATTTTAATACTTCATTAAAATATCAAGGCATAATCAAGACATAATATTGTCACGGAGACATCTGCAATAGGTAGTTGTTGGAGACCAGCCTTGGCTGTATCCCTCACTCATAAAAACATGCAAGATATAAAAGACTCCTCATAATAAAGTACTAAGTAAGTATGTTAATATATATATTATTTACTTTGGGAGGAAAAAGAAATCTCCCTATACTACAAAGCAGAACAGTGTTTCTATGAATAGGAGCGCCAAATGCCCAATGGTACAGGGTGTCTCATTAGAACCCACGGAAATCTTTTGTGAGCCTGCATAGAAGGGAAATGCAGGTCCCAGTGTTTATGGACACTGGAGTATACCTTTAAGTTTGGTATTTTGCATGTTCAATAACAAATTAGCTGTTTTGTTGTTCGATTAGTGCTATTTTTTATGTATTTTGTTAGTTTTTTGCTTCTGATAAATATAATCTTTTTAGGTTTTGGGACTTCAAAAAAAACAAAACAAAAACATGAAATAGAGTAGAAAATCACAGTATTTTTAATACCATGCAAGCCGCAACACATACATCTTGTAGAATTCCTTCTATGACCTATTCACCTTGAGACAAAAAACAAGTTGTGACAGGACACAGTGACCAGGAAGGGTAAAGTATGTCCAGAAACATAGTTTATTGGGTTTCAGCTGTTGAGAGAAGAAATGGTAGAAAATGAGAAACAAAATTAAAAGTGATATGAAAGACATGCTGTAGAAACAGAATTTAGATTTCAGACTAATATATTCAATAAGCATACAGCTCTGTCAGAGTGAGAAAGGACAAAAGTAAATAGGCATGAAAATTGAGTTATTTCCCAAACCAAATTTACATTTAAAATAATATCAGACAGAATGGGAAAGAAGAGGAAGGATACTGATAAAGTAAGCTACATCCACTTTAGTAAATGTCACTTTGTACAGAGAAGGCAATCTAAACCCAGGACCAGCAAGAAACTGATTTCCAAGTCGAAGAAGCTAATAATGTCCTCTCTTTAGAATCCGCATGCTTGTGTATTTAGCTTGCAGTACTGGATTGACCTGGGTTAAAAATGTTCAATTAAATAAATTGCTTTCCTTGGAAAGATTGCATTCAGACTCATGTATAAAAATATATCTAATTTGTAGATTTTTTTCTAGGATGAATATTACATCTGTTTTATAGCCTTTATAGTTAGTGGTGATTTTTTTGATTAAGACTGCATGGAGTTAACCATGAATTTATCTCCATAGCTGAAAGATACAAAATGTAATATTTAGTTGGTGCAGCCAACCACAAGAAATCTAAAAGCTTCTATGTTAAGAGTGAAGCAGTTGAACTGCTGTCTTAAAAATAGAGAGACTTGATCCAAGTTTCGTC
>VKOC01022748.1:0-18013 GCA_009364415.1 Spea multiplicata
TGCGAAGGTGTACTTTTAGCAGATCCTTCAGCTTCCTGACTATGGCTGCTACGTCAGGATGTAGAGTGCCACCTTGCACAGCCTTGCACAGTTTTCAAGGAACACATCCATCTTGCTGCCTAGATGGGAGAACACTGGGATTACCTGGGCCAGACTGGCAGTGTTTGAGCTTAAATTTTCTGTGGCATCCCTGAATGGCTTAAGGACTGCCACTAGCTGGGCGATCACTGTCCAATCCTCCCTATTCAATGGAGATGTAATCCCAATATTGTGCTCTGAGGCAAGATTATGGATTGCCCTCTGCTGCTCCAAAATCCTGTCCAGCATGTCTAACGTGGAGTTCCACCGTGTACTGACATCCTGACGTAGGCAGTGTACGGGAAGACCTGACCTCTCTTGCTCTTCCCTCAAAAGTTGGCTAGCCTTAACACTATGGTGAAAGTGCCCAGCGATCTTTCTGCAGCGGGACAGAACTACTGCTGCCACATTAGTTCCTTCTGACATTGCTGCCTTCACTACAAGATGGATGATGTGGGCTGCACAGCGCACACCAACAATATGACCATCTCGCAGCGCTTTCACCATATTGGCACCTCCGTCAGTTACCACACAACCAACTTCAACATTGGTGCCCGCCTCTGCTCCCACCCAAAGGCTAAACATTTTCCTCATTGCATGCAGAATATTTTGGGAAGTGTGCTTTTCATCCATCACTTCTGCATGGAGAAGGAATGATCGGTAGCCTGCTGCAGCAACTTCCTTAGACACACCGGGCTGCCACCAGTGTGCTGTCAAAGAAAGAAAGGCATGCTGGGCGCTAGGTGCACTCCACAAATCTGTAGTGAAATGAACACACTGACCAGCAGCCTTGGAAAGCTCCTCTTTCACTGCTGCAACACAGGACCGATACAGCGAGGGGACAATGTTCCTGCTGAAAGTGGAACGTGACGGAACTGTGTATTGTGGAGCCACAGCCGCCATCAATTGTTTGAAAGGCTCCCCTTCAATCATGGAGAAGGATGCCCCTCCAACAGCAACGAACTGACCAATAAGTCGCGTTACTTTATTGGCCTGCTGTTTGGGCATCGTTCTCTTGGAGTGGAATGCCCCAAATTCTTCCAGGGTGGGCTGGGCATGCAGTGCTCCAACCTGCCTTGGTCTCTGGCTGCCAGCACTAGCTGCTGCTATTGGCTCAGAAGCAGCTGTTGGGGTTTTACCACTGCCTGCACTACGTTTTACTTCTGCATCTTTCCCCAATAGCACAGCGTTGTGTTGAGTGCTGAGGGGATGCTTCATGCTAGCACTGGTGAAATGGCCAGACACTTTCCCTCTGCTTATTAGCTTCCCACAGTGTTTGCACTTTCCATAGCGCCCTTCTTCCACATTTTCAAAGTGCTCCAAAATCGGGGCGCGCATAGCCTTGGGGTGTGCCTTGGGTGCTGCTTGTACTGCTCGGGGTGGATGAACAGCGGCAGAACTAGTGGTGGTGGTGGTAGTGGCACTGGTGGTACTACCAGTACTGGCCATAGTGGGACTGCTAATTGCTTGAAGTCTAGCAGATTTGGTAGGTTTTGCTGCTGCTGGTGGTGGTGATGATCGCAGCGGAGAAGGTGGAGGCTCAGGGGAAAATTGTGCACTAGTCATTTGTACACTGCTCCCTGAGGAATCTGATTCCTGGCCACTAATCTCCTCTACTTCCTCATAGTCTAGTTCTTCATTAGCCAGATCAAATGGAATTCCTGCTAGGCTGGAGCTAAGACTGATATCGTGACTAGTAGTAGTAGTAGTGCGAGCAGGAAGAACAGACTCTACACTTGGCCTCTCAGTCTCAGGCTCCTCTGGTACCTCGCTAGCTGGATTTCCAGTACTAAGTGTAGCCATCTCTCTAACTGTCTTTACAAAAATACTGTAAGGACTTGGTGGCTTGCTAGAGGTACTAGGAGGACATGGCGTGGCGGTACCGGTGGGAACAGTAGGCGCAGCACTAGTGGTGGTAGACGCGGTAGAGGTGGGGGTGGTGGTGGTGGTGGTTTTCCCTACAAAGGAATGAGATCGCTTTGGTTTGGGACCCCTCTGAGTCTTGCTGCTAATTTGGCTCTGCTTGGTACCGTGCATGCTGCTTGTGGATGGGGAAGATGATGCTTGGGGCAAAAGGCACTTCTTTTTAGTCACTGGGCTAGTACTACTTGTGCTACCCTTTAACTTTGAACGTGCTGCTGGTGCTTTAGGCTTTCCGTAAAAAACCATAGAGCTTGTAGGCCTAGCCGCACTACTACTGCCTGCTTTTGGTGCCTTTCCTTTACTTGATAATCCTTCAAGCAATGCTTCCCCAAATGATAAGCGAGAGCTTGGCCTACTTGGCCGACTAGACTGACGCAAAGGCTGCATCTTAGAACTGGCGCTGGTGGTGGTGCTGGTGGTGGTGCTGGTGGTGGTGGTGGTAGATGGAGCTTGTCCCTCCTTAGTCCCAAAAGGAGGATCCATTTCAAATTTTGTGTTGTGTGTGTAGTGTAGTGTAGTGTAGTGTTTAAAAAACTATAAAAACAAAAAAAAGGAAAAACAAATTAAAGACAAAAAAAATAGAGGAAGTTCTCTTCAGTGCTACTAAGTAAAACTATGCACTACTGCACTGTGCTGTTGTGTGCAATCTGCCAAAGTGCTAAAGTTATTTAAATTGTTAACTCAAGATTAACTATTTTATAACTAGCAGTATTTTATTTTTAATTTGAATTTACACGGGCCTAAGAGCTTAGCCTACTACTATGCTAGCCTAAAGCTATATTTCCTTACTATAAGTCTACCTCTAGGCAGACGCTCTCAAACCCACTAAGCTAAAGTGAGGTTAAATCAGATTAAGTATATGATTTCTTAATTAATATTAAGTTATATAATATTAATAGATTAGAACTAATTTACTAATATATATTATGTATTATAGATAGAAGAATATAGATTATGAATTAGAATTTAGAATTAGAATTACTTATATTATAGATTATGAATTAGAATATTATTATTTATAATATATTATAGATTAAGATTAAAGAAGATTAGAATTATTTTAGTACTACAGCTAGTAGCTTGAAGCTTTGCTTAGTACAGCTCGTCACAGTCAATTTTTCTTGAAAAGAATTAGAAATAAAATAAAATGTCACAGCAAAACAGTTATCTTCACTGCTTGCTGCACTCACTAGCCCAACAAGTTCACTTCACTGATGGACTGAGGTGAGCAAAACACTAAGGGTACTATTAATAAAATTGAAATAAAATGTAAAATAAATGAGAAAATCTTTGCAAAACAGTTAACGTCACTGCTTGCTGATCAAAAAAAAACACAGCACTTATGCGGCTGCACTCACTAGCCCAACAAGTTCACTTCACTGATGGACTGAGGTGAGCAAAACAAATGAAATAAAATGAAAGATTAATTAAGAAAAATTGACTTGGTCTCTTACTGTTGCTAAAACAAAGCACAAACTATAGCGCTGCAGCACCAGTACTAATAAGATTAGCTGAACTATACGCTAGTAGTAATTAATTAAGATTATTACTTTTATTTATAGCTAATTTAATTAACTATTAAGATAAGAAAGAATTAGAGAATTATTGATATTACTGATTTTAGATTAGACACTAGTAGATGTCTTGAATGTCTACAGTACACTCTACACTAGTATACTATTACTAACTATAACTGACAAATACATATATAATTTTATAATGAATTCAATTATTAATTATATTAATTAATATTACTGATTTTAAATTAGACACTAGTAGATGAATGTTTACAGTACACTCTACACTAGTATACTATAGTATATATATATATATACTGACAAATATATATATATATAATATTATAATGAACTATTAAATTATAGATTCTATTAAATTGTAATTTATAAATTCTATTTAATTTATTTAAGCAGGACAGGCAATAGGCACTAGTGCCAGCCCAGGGCAAGGGCACCCCAGTGCCACTGAGGCACTGGGTGCACTGTCAACTCAACAGCACTTACACTAAAGTTGATGACAAATTAAATTAAAAAAAATTAAATTAATCAAATTATTATTATTAAATATATTAATTAAGTAGCACTGAAGTGAGGATGAAGTACACAGTGAGAAATGGCAGGCTAAGGCTTACCAGTCTCACACAGAACAGAACAATCACAATCAATCTCTCTCTGTAACGCTCGGATGCAGCACAGCAGTGTTGCCAAAGCAGTCACAGCGAAAAATGAATGGATCTCTCAGGCAAGCTCTGGTCTTATAAAGGCGCCTTCAGAATTCAAAAAACAGCAGCACAGGCATTGGACGAGACCCTTAGCGTTACGTCACAAGAGTGAGCTGATTGGACAGACGAGGATCAGCTCACTCCTGTTTGAAATTTTGGCGGTTGCGCGGCAAAAACGAAGACGATCACGAAGAATCTTCGATTCTTCGTGATTGTGAGTCTTCGTCTTCGCCTACGGTTTGCCGGCACTGTATTCTGTTCTACGTTCCTTCGGAACGAACAAAAAAACGGCCTCTTCGTGCTCGTTTTCATGTTCGCCCGAAGACGAATGCACAAGTCTAATAATAACAATGGAAAGGAGTTTAACTATTTCAATGGAGACATCCTACCACAGATTATTATCATACAGTGTTAAACAGTGATAGAATTAATGCCCTCAAGAGTCACAAGGGCATCCTATGAGCTCTGTTCTAGTGGATGATTGTTCTCTTGCACTAAAAGGATTAAGCACAATATTATTTCACATCGGAAATGATAAAAAGCTTGATTCCTCTTAAGCTGGCCTGAAAATTGGATTGTCATGGTGACTAGACTAGTCATGATCCACTTTACCATTTACATTCATTTTCAGAATGAAATGCAAGCTGTAGTGTTATTTATAATGTATATATCAGACAAGATATTTCCCAGTTCTGTACAAAATATTGTAGAAAGAACTTTTAACATCAAAACACATAGCAAGAGGTACACTTAGAGTAAAAATAGAAATTGTAATATTTATTTAAAAAGCTGATTCTGGATCAGAAAAACATGTGTTACGTTTATGTCTTATATATATAGGGAAAGAGATTTTGTCTCACCTTACGGTAATAGCTTTACTTTGTGGACCAGAGTGCTGGCCACACGAGAGAGGACACTTATCTTTTGTATCTGAATTGGGACACTGTGAGGGGATTTAAGGATTCTATTGTGTGGTGTAAATAGTGTGCTTAAGTCTTACCTTTTTAGTACAGTCTTAGTTATGAAGTATATGCCACTACTATGGTGCAGTGGGGCAAAAAAGTATTTAGTCAGCCACCAATTGTGCAAGTTCTCCCACTTACAAAGATGAGAGAGGCCTGTAATTTTCACCATAGGTACACTTCAACTATGAGAGACAGAATGAGACAACAAAGTCCATAAATCACATTGTCTGATTTTTAAAGAATTTATTTGCAAATTATGGTGGAAAATAAGTATTTGGTCAATAACAAAAGTTCATATCAATACTTTGTTATATACCCTTTGTTGGCAATGACAGAGGTCAAATGTTTTCTGTAAGTCTTCACAAGGTTTTCACACACTGTTGCTGGTATTTTGGACCATTCCTCCATGCAGATCTCCTCTAGAGCAGTGATGTTTTGGGGCTGCCGCTGGGCAACACGGACTTTCAACTCCCTCCAAAGGTTTTCTATGGGGTTGAGATCTGGAGACTGGCTAGGCCACTCCAGGACCTTGAAATGCTTCTTACGAAGCCACTCCTTTGTTGCCCGGCGGTGTGTTTGGGATCATTGTCATGCTGAAAGACCCAGCCACGTTTCATCTTCAATGCCCTTGCTGATGGAAGGAGGTTTTCACTCAAAATCTCACGATACATGGCCCCATTCATTCTTTCCTTTACACGGATCAGTCGTCCTGGTCCCTTTGCAGAAAAACAGCCCCAAAGCATGATGTTTCCACCCCCATGCTTCACCATAGGTATGGTGTTCTTTGGATGCAACTCAGCATTCTTTCTCCTCCAAACACGACGAGTTGAGTTTCTACCAAAAAGTTCTACTTTGGTTTCATCTGACCATATGACATTCACCCAATCCTCTTCTGGATCATCCAAATGCTCTCTAGCAAACTTCAGACGGGCCCGGACATGTACTGGCTTAAGCAGGGGGACACGTCTGGCACTGCATGATTTGAGTCCCTGGCGGCGTAGTGTGTTACTGATGGTAGCCTTTGTTACTTTGGTCCCAGCTCTCTGCAGGTCATTCACTAGGTCCCCCCGTGTGGTTCTGGGATTTTTGCTCACCGTTCTTGTGATCATTTTGACACCACGGGGTGAGATCTTGCGTGGAGCCCCAGATCGAGGGAGATTATCAGTGGTCCTGTATGTCTTCCATTTTCGAATAATTGCTCCCACAGTTGATTTCTTCACACCAAGCTGCTTGCCTATTGCAGATTCAGTCTTCCCAGCCTGGTGCAGGTCTACAATTTTGTTTCTGGTGTCCTTTGACAGCTCTTTGGTCTTGGCCATAGTGGGGTTTGGAGTGTGACTGTTTGAGGTTGTGGACAGGTGTCTTTTATACTGATAACAAGTTCAAACAGGTGCCATTAATACAGGTAACGAGTGGAGGATAGAAGAGACTCTTAAAGAGACCTTAAAGAAGGTCTGTGAGAGCCAGATATCTTGCTTGTTTCTAGGTGACCAAATACCTTTTTTACCGAGGAATTTACCAATGAATTAATTCGAAATCCTACAATGTGATTTCCTGTATTCTTTCTCCTCATTCTGTCTCTCATAGTTGAAGTGTACCTATGGTGAAAATTACAGGCAAGTGGGAGAACTTGCGCAATTGGTGGCTGACTAAATACTTTTTTGCCCACTGTATATGATGTATATTTATACAAAAAGGTATAGCTGAAGTAATGATACGCATTCTGTCTAGTCAACATCTAACATTTTTTTTATATATACTCCTCTTTCAAGAAAAAAACATACTTGAGTAATAGGGAATGCTACCCTTTCTAATACAGTAAATATTCTTTCCATGACTATAACATCTGAACAACCTGTTTTCCTTATTCATATTAACAGGCGATATTAATTGTAAAAAGAACGACTTTCTTCTCCCATCAGTTAAAATAACCTAGACCTTGTATGGAAGCAACTCTTATCTTACATAATTATCACCTTTTTCCGCTATTCTTAACGTGAATGAAACGGATTATCCAAACTTCCAGGGAGCCAATTTCAGCAAGACATGCCTTTGCTAGCAGCGCTCACCAAGGGTGTGACTGGACACACAGTTTCTTAAGTTCTACTGGGTTTTCTATTTTAGAAGCTTTTACTCGGATATAGACATACTGCCTTCTCTCAGGTCCTGCTAATGAGTTGTATAGTGTCTGGCAGAGAACTTGCATTCAAGTGAGTGTGACCAATCATCAATCTCTTTAATAATGCTGACAACATATTCTTTTTTTCCTCCTCACTCGGTTAACATCCGCACAAACAGTAGCAAATTAGCCTCATTCTGGATAAGGCAGGCAATGCTAAAAAGCAGCTAAAAGGCTTTCATATCTTTGTGCAGACAGGGTATTATCTAGAATTTCATCTAAATGCAATTATCTCATTTTTAAAACTGTTAAAATACAAAATGTTCGTAAGACGGCATTGTATCATCTGTATACATTATACAATTAAACATATTACAATTACTATAATATAAAAGGTAACAGTCAAGATATAATAGTGGCAGAATAATCCTGCTAGCAGCCTACATTTCCTTCAATAATGTCTTAATTTCTCTAATGATTTCAGAAGTAAGAATGTACGTACTTAACGTACTTAATTCATTTCTTTTTTTATGGTTAGGAAAAACTATCTCGTCCACTTATCCTTTATCATTGAAGTGGAGATGGGAAAGATAATTTTTAATTACATGCTGTCTAATGGAACTTATTATTGTAGAAAGGTTTTACTCTGCAATTTTTCAGACACATTAAACATTTTCTTTTTATTGTCTGAATCCCATAATTAGACTCATTCAGTCCAAACATATGTACTTTTGCAAACTTGCTTCAATTCGTGGCAATCCGCCCAACAATTTTTTGTAATGTTTATTTTAGAAATAGCACGTTAAACCAGGCATGTCCAAAGTCCGGCCCGCGGGCCAATTGAGGCCCACGTTCCGGACTGATACGGCCCCACAGCTAAGTTGCCCAAATATGGAACTTACGGCCCCCCAGTGAGTCCCTGAGCTCTACTCGGAACTCCTGGGATCTCTCGTCGCGGGACTTGGTGTCATCAGCTGGTGCAGTGAGAAGGAAAGCCCAAATCATGCGACGTCCGAGGTCGCGAGATTTGGGCTTTCCTTCTCCCTGCGCCGGCACACACAGCCACAAGGGCATCTGATGAAGAACTTGTGTAGGGGAGGGTTAGATTTCAACCCTCGTTTATAGTCAAACATGAACCCTGTTTAAAGTTACTGTAGACGACGGTTGAAATCTAACACTCCCCTACGATTTCTTCATCAGATGGTCGCCCTTGTGGCTCTGTGTGCCGGCACAGGGAGAAGTCCGAGATCGCAAGATTTGGGCTATCGCTAGATTTGGGCTTTCCTTCTCCCTGTGCCGGCACACACAGCCACAAGGGCCCTCCACTATCTCCCCAGCAACCGAGGAAGCCGGGGAGATATGTCAGCAGGAGAGCCGCCCCCCACACTCGGCGTCCCGTCTCGGGGAGACGGCTGAAGCTATGGGGCGATCCCGACACTCGGTATCACGTCTCCACGGTGATGGAAGACACCATGGAGACGTGTCTAATAGGGGACCGTTCCCTGCAACCCACGGATCGTCTCCCTGGCGACCACAGACACCGGGGAGATGAACCAGGTGGAAGACAGGCCCCCACACTCAGCATACCTGAGTGGTCTGTGGTTGCTGGGGAGACGGACATGGTTGTTCTTGGTCTCCACAGGTGTTCAGGTTTCCAGACTGAGCCCTGGACACCAGCAGAGACTGAGGCAAAATGGTCAGACCTCGCACATGTTCACTTCATCAAATCTGGCAATCTTCGAAAAAAGTTTGGACATGCCTGCGTTAAACCATTTTGATGTGTATTCAGAAACTCACCACCTGGACATCTGTGATTTTTAATATGCATGAAAAATTGGAAAAGTCTATATATACATATTTCTAGACTATTCTTCACGTGTAGGCCTTTCCCTTGAAAGTGCTTCTACGTAGGGATGTATGAAAAACAGTTCTGGGTCAAATTAGTAAGGCTTGACTCATTCACCATAGCAATCAATAGAATGTTCTAGTCTTAGTGCGGTGTCCCGCTTTTGTGTACAATGAGAGAGTAAGCCGGTTTGGGAGATCCCCTGATCTTTTTTGGATTGACCAAAGGAAGTGGAAACAAAATCAATGGAGGTCTGTACTGTAGACCTCCGTTGTGGTTGTTAGGGTAAGGCAGGCTGGTGGCCACGTCTCCTGTCCTGCTCACTTCCAGAGCCAACCTTGTCCCTCCTGCCACACACCCCAATGGAATTGTTCAAAATAACCCATTATGTACCTTCAGCAATTTGGATAGTCCGTTCATGTTTGTTTTTCCAGAGATACCAACATCCTTTATGGCTGAATCTATAACTTCTTCAGAAAAGATGCAAATATGAAAACACATAGTCAACAGTCAAGAAATGTTTTTAGTTGCAACAAAATACAATCGCATAAAAAATGTCACTACACAGTACGCTTCATATTATGGTAAGTAATCTAATTATAATTATCATTACCATAATATTGCATAATTAAACTAAAGTGCTAGTTGGCAATATTCTAATTTACAGATTTCAGATAATCATTTTGATGGTGTAAGAGCCTCTAAAACTGAAAAAGCATTTTAATTTGTTATCATACTTTGAGATAAATACATGCCTTGATTTGATGGAAGTGTAAAGAATTGAGTATTCCTCAATTCTTTCTGGTTTGTAGAAAAAAAAGAAGATAAATGTTTAAAACAATGTAGTTGATTGTGTACATTTTCTAAGAAAGTAGCCTTGCAAAACAAATTGAAAAACAAACTTCACTGACTCTATAAGGGAGGCAGTTTCATTGTTTTGTGTTTTTTTTATGCTGATTTTTTCACATAACTGCATCTTGCAAAATTGTGAATGTTGCCTAGATGACCATTGGAAAGAGTCAACCAAAACAAAGAACTTCTGTTCTTGTGTAGTTTTCCTGAAGAAATAGTCCCAAGCTATCAATAACCATTATATAAGTTTTGGTCACCTGCTTGACCACTGATATCTCATTTGCAATGTGGTCTAGTAGTTGGGTTAATGCGAAGGATACTGATGTCCTTCAACTTAAATATTTTCCTGTCTGTCTCTAAAATGAACACTTCTGGCAGACTGACACAACCCGAATGAACACCAGCCTTACTTGTGCTGTAATAATTCAGTTTATAATATTTGTTCAAAATTGCCCTCACATGGAGGTCCATTTCTGTTTTTCTTTCTATGTCAACCTTTTCTAAGTTGTTTGGGGCCACTGACAAGTTTGGGGGAAAGATGGCACAGGCAAGCTGTTTAGGAGCAATTACAAGCTGTTTGGAGCAAAGATGTCACAGGCAGGGTATTTGGGGTCACTTACAAGATGCTTAGGGGCACAGACAGTCTGGGTGCACTGGCAAGCTGTTTGGGGGCAAAGGTGCCACACAGGGGGCAATGATGGCAGAGACAGGCTGTTTGGATTCAAAGATGGCACTGGCAAGCTGCTTGAGGGGCACAGATAAGTTGTTTTGGTGCAAAGATGGGCCAGACAAGCTATTTGGAGGGCAAAGATGGCCCAGACAAGGTGTTTGAGGGAAAAGTGGCGCTGTGGGACCTGCCCGCAAAAAATGCAGAGTGCAGGGATGGCATTATCCCTGCGCTCTGCAGCAATAGCCGCACATAGTGATGAGGGAGCAGTAAAGCGAGGTATGAAGTGACAGGCCTCGCGCTCCCTTCACACAATGCAGGATGGAGGCAGAAGAAAGAAGGATGAAGGATGGTGGAAGAGGTAAGAGATAGGGAAAAAGGGGTGTGAGGGCAGTGTATGTGTATGTATGTGTTTGTAAGCTTGTGTGTGTGTATGGGCCGGTGTGTGTAAGAGCAGTATAGGTATTTGTTAGCTGGTGTGTAAGGGCAGTGTATATGTGTGTTTTAAGTTTAATGTGTGTAAAGGGCAGTGTACGTGTATGTGTGTGTTAAGGGCAGTGTACGTTTATATGTGTGTGTGTGTAAAGGGCAGTGTACATGTATATGTGTGTGTGTGTGTATGTAAGGGCAGTGTACGTGTATGTGTGTGTGTAAAGGCAGTATATGTGTATACGTGTTTTTATGGGCAATTGTGTAAGGGCAGTGTATGTGTATATGTGTGTTTATGGGCAGGTGTGTGTAAAAGCAGTGTGTAAGGGTCCTGGGAGGGAGGCTAACATTAGCCTTTTTTAATTTAAAAAATCTCTGCTGCTGTGGACTACTCTTTCAATGATGCTCAGCCAGCATTATGGTGGACACCTGGCTTGTCAGTTATTTTTAATACTGTGCTGACAAAAACGAAGCATGTTGTAAGTGGCGATGCAAGCAGGACATTGTAAAGTGCAACTGCTTGTATCAGTTCCACGGATTAAAAAAAAAAGTGTCCCTCTCACATTTTGAAATGTTGGGAGGTATGAAACTGTGTGTTTTCATATGTATCTTATTTAGGACCTATGTGTTTCTCAAATATACTTTTAAATGCAGGGTTTGTCCCTATTCTAAACAAAAAATATTGGTGCCAGAAATGACACCATGAAATATGGGGCTAGTATTCAATTATTTCCAGGGCTGGTTTTAATTTCCAGTCTAGACTTACCTATTCATAGCTGTTCATGTAATTAAGCAAACTTTTTTTTTAACTTAATTTATAAATGCATTTTATACTCTTTCTATAGAAATTATTTTGACCTGGAGAATATCAGGAGATGAAACAGAGAACTGAGGGATTTTGGTCACACAAAGACTGTCCTTTCTAAACCATGACACTTGGCACGCAAGTCATACTACAAAAATCCAAAGAATCCTATTGAAAATGGACACATATTTTATTATAATATGCACCTTTAAGTCAGTAGGTTGAGATCCTTTTTTTAATAATCATATGTATTAAATACAAGCATTTAAATGGGAAAAACTTTGATTCAGAGCGTGGTAAAACCCTGCTGAATACATAGATTATTTTTACTATGGATTAGACAAAACAGACCTAACGGTGCAGTAATGGCAATTCTTAATGTGTATAAAATAAGCATATTAGGCCTAATTGGTGCAAAAGAAATTAGTAATATAGTATACAGGTTACACTATGACACAGCGTGCTAAGGCAGATGAGAGGGGGTAGCATATGAGTAGGAAGACACAGTTGTGACGATAAGAGATAATGAAAGCGTAGGTTGGTATTTTAGCAGTTTGAGCCAATACGTTTAAATTGTTATTGCAATGAAGCAAATAAAAACAGCATGAAAATCATGTTAAACACCATTTGCTAGAACGAAAATCAACAGGGCGGTTTTACACTTTGTTACAAATAAATGAAAGTTATCAAAACCACCAAGAGTTATGTAAAAAGCAAATACCTTCAATCAGTGTTGTATTGAATATTTTTTATAGAGAATGCTGCAGATGTGATCCACATTCATTGCATGAAACCTTTTATAGTTTGTCACACAACAGGTTATGCTTCAAGAAACACAAGATTGGGTAAATGTGTTGGATCCGAATCTGACAGAAAGCGTTAAAGATAAATGGTTAAGTTTGAGAGTACTTTTAAGTAGTATTTATCCTTGTTACTGTTTAAAAAAAATGTTTATCTGTCAAGTCTAAGAGGTCACTGGATGTAGATGATTTAGTAGAAGTGAGCAGGCTGGCCGTGGCCTGACATGATCCGAGCTGGAGCTAAACTGGACCAATAGTGCCCAGCCAGATGACCTGTTGATACATATGCTCCTTAAGAGTGCCCTTTCTTATGTGCCCAAGTACCCAAAGATGGCAGGGGAGGACACATTTATGTGTCTTCCTGATGAACTGCTACTGTAGGTCTGTCCATTTGGTGGTGGTTGAGTCCACATTGGAACACCTAGCTTGATGGTCTATGATAGTGGTTACCTCGAGAGTTAAGTATTACTTTTCACAACTTTTAGACAAAATGTTTTTAGGGGTTAATTTTGATGAATTAACTGATGATGCTCTTTTGCACGTTAAGCTGCACAGATTTGTACCATTAATTAAGTACAGGGGCGGCCTTAGGGGTGCACCATGGCAACAGGGGCGCCTGCCTGGGACTTAAATTAAAACATTGTTTTTGGTTTTTTTTTTTACTTTATTTAACATCCTCCATGTTCAATAAAGTTTTTTTTAACTTTATTTAACATGGAGGATGTTAAATAAAGTTAAAACAACAAACAAAAACCAATATTTTCATTTGAGTCCCAGGCAGGGGCGCAGTGAGGAACACAGTGAGAAGGGGCAGAGGTGGTAGATAGTGATAAAGGGGGAGAGGGGATAGATAGTGAGAAAGGGGAGTTTTGTTACAAGATTTTTTTACTTTATTTTTTTGGGATGGGGGGGCACCAGAAGAGTAGTCCGCACCGGGCGCCAGAACACCTAACGCCAGCTCTGATTAAGTAGCTATGATTGCATACTGAAAGTTATGCATCACCTGCTTTCTAAGCATTATTCTTAAACATAAAATAAAATACTTGCCTTACAATTATGTGATAAATGTAGTTTCTAAATATCCTGGTAAAAAAAATATGAGACCTTGAAAGACCTTTCTGCAACAAAACCCACATTAGTAGGCGCAAAGACAGACTGTAATTAAAACATTCTAGACGCATGACACATAACATACAGGTGATTTGCGAAAACCAGTGTACTTATCTAAGATCAAGATCTTGTTAGATGACATTTCTTATGAGTCAGTATTGTTTTAGTACCAGTTTCAAGATACATGAGTAGCTTAATCCATGAAAAATATTTTTAAGCAGACACATGAATACTAAATCATTTTAACTCACGTGTAAATTGTAAATGCTGTTTCCGTGTTTAACGTCTGACTACATGAAATTAAAAAAAGGAGACATAAGTATATATGAAAAGCTTGTTTTGAACTAGGAGTCCACTAAATATTATAATGTCAAAGGCTAGTTGTATGTCTTTGGGGCTAATTCAAGCCAATTTATGATGTAATATATCATCCAACCAATTGAGGCTAATGGTGCACATGGGTATACACACAAGGTCCAGCACAACCAGCTGGACCTTGTAATAATCCAAAGGTGCCTGTTTTTGCTTAGCATGCTCTTCTTGATCATCATATCGTTTTTATATCTATACATATTTGTCAGAATCGTTTTTTGGCCCACTTGCACATGTCTAGCATCCACTTCTCACCTTTGCCCTATCACCCCAAAGACTCTCATCTACGACCTCCAAGATAGCCAAGTGTTATATGCTGTATTGTTATTCCCACTTGCTTACAGAAGGCTATGATCTGTTCCACAATATGTGTACTTTGTAAAACACAATATGTCCCATTTTAAAGAGACACAAAATAGTAGGTAATGGTAGGCATAGTGGACTATGTTAAGGGGCATGTCTTTATACAGGTCCACTGGTATGACCCTTTGTGTTTCATAAACAGTATTGAAGATGTCTGTCAGTTGTAAATGTGGCAAGTGTTGTAAAAAAAAAATTGTGGCAAGTAAAATTTTGTCTGCAAAAGCAGGCACTCTGGTGAGTTGATCAGGGCAAATATTAATGGATCCAGACCTACATTGAACAAGTAATCCCATGCCAACCGATCAAAGGCCTTTTCAGCATCCAAACGGATCAGGGCTGACCGACATTGTGTCACCCACCATTTAGCTATTGAAATGATGCTACAGTGAGTACCCCCACTACCGAATGTCGTTATGTCATTCATCTTATCTGGTGCATAGAACAAGTTACATTGTGGCCTTGCAAAGCCCTCCTTGTATGAGTTCCTCCAACTGTGATGTAATACAACATACTTAGTGTCCTGCAAACAGATCCTGTTCTACATCAGACTAAATTAAACTAAGAGTACTCCATCCTTATACTGCTACCTTGTGCACCAGATGGAAACGATTGGTTAAAAACATATTCTCTGACCACCATTCATCTTAATTTACCTTGATCAGTGGTGCAAGAAGGTACTCCACTGTCAGAAAGCAAATAAAAATAAGCAGGCTCAGTCTCCATTGATGTTAGGGAGGAATTGAAAACCCATAAACCCACTAGTCAGGAAACTGCTCAACTACTCAACTACTACATTTTAGGAGGTACTCCAGGAGAAAAACATTTATCTCATAGGTACTGTGCTGCCAGTTCTGCCATACACCCCTTTGAGACTAAAAAGATGTCAAAGATAAAATTATACCCACTAGAGAGTACACCAGAAGTGGCATAAGAAATGGTTAAACTAGCCTCATATTTCAATGAGTATTAAAGGTTAAAAAATTAGTCATGAGCCTGTTAAGTCAGTTGTCAGAAATTTGCTTTGACAAGTATGAGTGCAGCACATTTTAATGATGCATAAATTAGGTAATCATCATGATCTGCTGCCTTTGGCAATATAAATCAAGGTAGATTAGAATAATGAATGACACTTTCTTCTTTTGTCTGTGGATCACAGTAGGACTACATGGATAAAAACAGCATTATAGACATGCACTGCAGTGACTTGTAGTGTTCTGGTAGGTGCCTTGTGGACAAGGGGCATTGGAAGTTGGAACGCCAACTACTTTGGAACCTGACATAACTACAGTGTGCTCCTGCTACTCTGCACCCCCAGTGGTCTGTGTTTTTAGTTGGGTAATGTGAAGGAGGGTTTCCACATGGCTTGAGATCATAACTTACTGTCCTCTTTTTATCTGTGCACATAGGTACCATGCAAGAAAAAATAGATCTGTAGCATGCATTGTTATGTATGTGTGCACATATGGACAAAATGAACAGGTGCTTATGGTAAGGAAATCACTGCTGCTATGGACTTGCCAAATCTAATTGAAAAATTGGCACTGGTTCTGTTGGGAGCCGCTTCCTGCGTTTGTGTCAAAAGCTAATATCATTTTAAAAAAAAATACACAAATAATAATTTCCAAGATTTAAGTAGGACAAGAAAATGACACATTTATGCAGATGTTCTTGTTACCAGAAGCTTTTTTACACAGAAGGGAAGCTGTCATTGACCGATTAGCAACCTTCTCCCTTCCACAATCGAAGTTTCCACAAGTTTTCTATAATTGAAGACCTGCCCAGCAGTGGTGGCTGCCTCACTTTACTACAAAGATGAGCACAGACCACCTTCTTGGGCAATTAGGCCCCTGTGTACTTCTGCTCAGTAGGCCAGTTATCTCCCCAACCTATTTATACTGTGCAGACTGTGTCAGGCACGCTAAGAATAAAAGGAGAGGGGGGTGGCAAGAGAGCAGAAGAGACGATAACAGGTGGAGGTGTATATTTATCATATTTATACACATTATAAGTATTCGTCTTGCAGGATTAAGTTCAACGCATATGTAGTTTTACGTACATGTAATTTTCACCCCAGCTCCAAGAATAATCCAACAGCTTGATATAGAGCTATCCAGAACTCCTCTTCACAAAAAATGAAATAACATAATTGAAACCCACGCAAACTGGAAATGTTACCTCCCGCGCAAGGAACCTCACAGCTCAAAATTATCCACAAATCACTTAATAAATTACAATGCAACGGAACAGAAAATTGTATAATATATAGTATAATATAATGGTGTTTTGAGACTATAATATATAGTATAGTATAATATAATGGTGTTTTGAGACTATAATATATAGTCATATAACACCACATTGTACTGAGGCTTCGTGTTCATGGAACCTGCTAGATATTTCTATCACCTATTTGTAGCACCATCAAAAGTATGGATTACGATCATTAATACTAGTTCTAGGTTGGGAGGGCCATGCCCCCAAGGATCAAGTAAAACATAAGGTAACAAAAGGTGATCAAGAAGAATATTTCCTTAAAGCAGAAGTCTCGTGCTTTTTTATATATTTTTCAACAATGTCAGAAACCATGGAGATTTGAACCAGTGACCATGCATATTGATGGTATTGCATCTATCCATGTCACCATCAGGTGGCTATCAAGAGTCTATCTCTCCATGGACATGTGACCCCTGCCCTTGAAATACCTGCTCTTTGTCTGCAACCAAGGAAATTTAAATCCAAAGTTGCCCCCAGCTACCCCTTGTGGAGCATTATATTTCTTGGCCCTGCATCCTGTGAATCCGGTTTGTTCGTTCTGCGCATTTCTCTGGTTTTGTCCCCTGGCCTTGGATTCTGACTATGATCCTGTTTTTTTTTACTTCACTTGAATGTGATTAACTGGACTTTGGTGTGAACTTTGATTTTTTGTCTTGGACTATCCTTCTGTACTTTGCCTCCATGTATGATCTTGGCTAGTCTGACTCTAATTTCATCTGCCAAGTCTGCTGATGTCTGCCATTTCCCTCAGGCTCACCACACTGAGTTGATTCTTTATGGCAATGCTAATGAAGTCCCCTCCTACATACGCTTTAATTGGAGGGTCCAACCAGTTGATTAATTACTGTATTTGCTCGATTATAAGACAAGGTTTTTTCCAGAGCAAATGCTCTGAAAAATACCCCTCGTCTTATAATCGGGGTTGTCTTATAATCAGACCTCAAATAGGTCTGACTATGAGACAAAGATCCAGATCCCCCACAGCGAGGACCTGGATCCTCCTGCCCCCTCCCCAACTTACCGTTGCATCTGTGTCCCCGGTGCTTAGTCGCGTAGACAACTTTCGCTGCAGGAGGAGGGAGGGGGTGTTAAACGGGGGGCATAAGGCATTTCTGGAGGCAGAGTGCTCTGTGAAATGCCTTTTAACCCCCTTAATGCCACTCTGCCCCAT